>JAVSCE010017061.1:0-189151 GCA_032199065.1 Smutsia gigantea
CAAATAATTCTAAAATTCATATGGAACCACTAAAGACCCCGAATAAAAGCAATCCTGAGAAGGAGGAATAAAACAGGGGGAATTATGCTCCCTGACTTCAAGCTCTACTACAAAGCCACAGTAATCAAGACAATTTGGTATTGGCACAAAAACAACCCACAGACCAGTGGAACAGAATAGAAAATCCAAACATTAACCCAAACATATACAGTCAATTAATATTTGATAAAGGAGCCTTGGATATACAATGGGAGATGACAGCCTCTTCAGCAACTGGTGTTGGAAAAACTGGACAGCTACATGTAAGAGAATGAAACTGGACTACTGTCTAGCCCCATACACAAAGGTAAACTCAAGGTGGATCAAAGACCTGAATGTAAGTCATGAAACCATAAAACTCTTAGAAAAAAACATGGGCAAAAATCTCTTGGACATAAACATGAGCAACTTCTTCATGAACATATCTCCCCGGGCAAAGGAAACAAAAACAAAAATGAACAAGTGGGACTATATCAAGCTGAAAAGCTTCTGTACAGCAAAGGACACCATCAGTAGAACAAAAAGACATCCTACAGTATGGGAGAATATATTCATAAAAAACGTATCTGATAAAGGGTTGACATCCAAAATATATAAAGAACTCATGCACCTTAACAAACAAAAAGCAAATAATCCAATTAAGAAATGGGCAGAGGACATGAATAGACACTTCTCTAAAGAAGAAATTCAGATGGCCAACAGGCACATGAAAAGATGCTCCACATCGCTAATCATCAGAGAAATGCAGATTAAAACCACAATGAGATATCACCTCACACCAGTGAGGATGGCCAACATCCAAAACACAAACAACAACAAATGTTGGCGAGGATGTGGAGAAAAGGGAACCCTCCTACACTGCTGGTGGGACTGCAAATTAGTTCAACCATTGTGGAAAGCAGTATGGAGGTTCCTCAAAAAACTCAAAATAGAAATACCATTTGACCCAGGAATTCCACTCCTAGGAATTTACCCTAAGAATGCAGCAGCCCAATTTGAAAAGGACAGATGCACCCCTATGTTTATTGCAGCACTATTTACAATAGCCAAGAAATGGAAGCAACCTAAGTGTCCATCAGTAGATGAATGGATAAAGAAGAGGTGGTACATATACACAATGGAATATTATTCAGCCATAAGAAGAAAACAAATCCTACCATTTGCAACAACATGGATGGAGCTAGAGGGTATTATGGTCAGTGAAATAAGCCAAGCGGAAAAAGACAAGTATCAAATGATTTCACTCATATGTGGAGTATAAGAACAAAGAAAAAAACTGAAGGAACAAAACAGCAGCAGACTCACAGAACCCAAGAACGGACTAATAGTTACCAAAGGGAAAGGGACTGGGGAAAATGGGTGGGAAGGGAGGGATAAGAGGGAAAAAGGGACATTACGATTAGCAGATGTAATGTTGGGGGTCACGGGGAGGGAAGTACAACTCAGAGAAGACAAGTAGTGATTCTATAGCATCAACAAAAAGAAGGACAAAAACCACATGATCATCTCCATAGATGTTGAAAAAGCATTCGACAAAATTCAACATCCATTCATGATGAAAACTCTCAACAAAATGGGTAGAGAGGGCAAGTACCTCAACATAATAAAGGCCATATATGACAAACCCACAGCCAACATTATACTGAACAGCGAGAAGCTGAAAGCTTTTCCTTTAAGATCGGGAACAAGACAAGAATGCCCACTCTCCCCACTTTTATTCAACATAGTTCTGGAGGTCCTAGCCACAGCAATGAGACAACACAAAGAAATAAAAGGCATCCAGATTGGCAAGGAAGAACTCAAACTGTCCCTGTTTGCAGATGACGTGATACTGTACATAAAAAACCCTAAAGAACCCACTCCAAAACTACTAGATCTAATATCTGAATTCAGCAAAGTTGTGGGATACAAAATTAATACACAGAAATCTGTTGCATTCCTATACACTAATGATGAACTAGTAGAAAGAGAAATCAGGAAAATAATTCCATTCACAATTGCATCAAAAAGAATAAAATACCTAGGAATAAACCTAACCAAGGAAGTGAAAGACCTATACCCTGAAAACTACAAGACACTCTTAAGAGAAATTAAAGAGGACACTAATAAAAGGAAATTCATCCCATGCTCTTGGCTAGGAAGAATTAATATTGTCAAAATGGCCATCCTGCCTAAAGCAATCTACAGACCCAGTGCAATCCCTATCAAAATACCAACAGCATTCTTCAATGAACTAGAGCAAATAGTTCTAAAATTCATATGGAACCGCAAAAGATCCCAAATAGCCAAAGCAATCCTGAGAAGGAAGAAAAAAGCAGGGGCAATTACGCTCCCTGACTTCAAGCTCTACTACAAAGCCACAGTAATCAAGACAATTTGGTACTGGCACAAGAACAGACCCATAGACCAGTGGAACAGAATAGAGAGGCCAGATATAAACCCAAGCATATATGGTCAATTAATATACGATAAAGGAGCCTTGGATATACAATGGGGAAATGACAGCCTCTTCAACAGCTGGTGTTGGCAAAACTGGACAGCTACGTGTAAGAGAATGAAACTGGATTACTGTCTAACCCCATACACAAAAGTAAACTCAAAATGGATCAAAGACCTGAATGTAAGTCATGAAACCATAAAACTCTTAGAAAAAAATATAGGCAAAAATCTCTTGGACATAAACATGAGCAACTTCTTCAGGAACATACCTCCCCGGGCAAGGGAAACAAAAGCAAAAATGAACAAGTGAGACTATATCAAACTAAAAACCTTCTGTACAGCAAAGGACACCATCAGTAGAACGAAAAGACATCCTACAGCATGGGAGAATATATTCATAAATGACATATCCGATAAGGGGTTAACATCCAAAATATATAAAGAGCTCGTGCACCTCAACAAACAAAAAGCAAATAAGCCAATTAAAAAATGGGCAGAGGAGCTGAACAGACACTTCTCCAAAGAAGAAATTCAGATGGCCAACAGGCACATGAAAAGATGCTCCACATCGCTAGTCATCAGAGAAATGCAAATTAAAACCACAATGAGTGGAAAGCAGTATGGAGGTTCCTCAAAAAACTCAAAATAGAAATACCATTTGACCCAGGAATTCCACTCCTAGGAATTTACCCTAAGACTACAGCAGCCCAGTTTGAAAAAGACATATGCACCCCTATGTTTATCGCAGCACTATTTACAATAGCCAAGAAATGGAAGCAGCCTAAGTGTCCATCAGTAGATGACTGGATAAAGAAGATGTGGTACATATACACAGTGGAATATTATACAGCCATAAGAAGAAAACAAATCCTACCATTTGCAACAACATGGATGGAGCTAGAGGATATTATGCTCAGTGAAATAAGCCAAGCCAAAAAAGGCAAGTACCAAATGATTTCACTCATATGTGGAGTATAAGAACTAAGAAAAAAAAAACAAAACAAAAAAACAAAAAACTGAAGGAACAAAACAGCAGCAGACTCACAGAACCCAAGAACAGACTAATAGTTACCAAAGGGAAAGGGACTGGGGTGGACGGGTGGGAAGGGAGGGACAAGGGGGAAAAGGGAGCATTACGATTAGCAAATGTAATGTTAGAGGGGCACGGGGAGGGCTGTACAACCCAGAGAAGACAAGTAGTGATTCTATAGCATCTCACTATGCTGATGGACAGTGACTGTAATGGGTTTGGTGGGGGGGACCTGATGAAGGGGTAGTGTAATAACAATAATATTGCTCATTTAATTGTAGATTATTGATTTCAAAATAAACTTAAAAAAATAAAAAAAAATAAAACCACAATGAGATATCACCTCACACCAGTTATGATGGCCGCCATCAAAAGACAAACAACAACAAATGTTGGCGAGGATGTGGAGAAAGGGGAACACTCGTACACCGCTGGTGGGAATGTAAATTAGTTCAACCATTGTGGAAAGCAGTATGGAGGTTCCTCAAAATACTCAAAATAGAAATACCATTTGACCCAGGAATTCCACTCCTAGGAATTTACCTTAAGAATGCAGCAGCCCAGTTTGAAAAAGATATGCATCCCTATGTTTATCGCAGCACTATTTACAATAGCCAAGAAATGGAAGCAACCTAAGTGTCCATCAATAGATGAATGGATAAAGAAGATGTGGTATATGTACACAATGGAATATTATTCAGCCATAAGAAGAAAACAAATCCTACCATTTGCAACAACATGGATGGAGCTAGAGGGTATTATGCTCAATGAAATAAGTCAGGCAGAGAAAGACAAGTATCAAATGATTTCACTCGTCTATGGAGTATAAGAACAAAGAAAAAACTGAAGGAACAAAACAGCAGCAGATTCGCAGAACCTAAGAATGGACTAACAATTACCAAAGGGAAAGGGACTGGGGAAGATGAGTGGGAAGGGAGGGATAAGGAGGAAAAAGGGCTATTGCAATTAGCACACATAATGTAGCGGGTGTGGGGGCGGGGTGGGGGTATACGGGGAAGGCAGTATAACACAGAGAAGAGAAGTAGTGATTCTATAGCATCTTACTACTCTGATGGACAGTGACTGCAATGGGGTATGCGGTGGGGACTTGATAATAGGGGGAGTCTAGTAACCATAATGTTGCACATGTAATTGTATATTAATAATAGCAAAATAAAAAAATTAGCACCTATAACAGTCAAATTCATAGACAGAAAGTAAAATGTTGATTGCCAGGGCTTGGAGGGAAGGGGATAGGAGTTATTTAATGGGTATAGAACTTCAGTTAAATAATGTGAAAATGTTCTGGAGATGGGTTATAGTGATGCTTGTATAACAATATAAATGTACACTAATGTACACTTAAAAATAGTTAAAATGATAACTTTTATGTATATTTTACCACAAAAAATTAAAATTTTCTACTTTTCAAAAGATATGAAAGTGAAAAGATAAGCCACAGACTGGGAGAAAATATTTGTAATACATATATTGACAAGTGACTTGTATCTAGAATGTATTAAAAACTCTTACAACTTAATGAGAGGCTAGGCAACCCAGTTAAAAAATGGCAAAAGATTCGAACAATTCACCAATGAAGTAGAATGGGCGATAAGCACCTGAAAAGATGTTCAACATCATTAATCATAATGGAAATTGCAAATCAGAATTACAGATACCACTAGAATGACTAAAATTTTAAAAATTGACCATACCAAGTGTTGATGAGGACATGGAGAAAATGGAATTCTTATATGCTGCTATAATGTAAAGTGTTATAATGACTTTAGAAAACAGTCTAGCAGTTTCTTTAAAAGTTAAGTATATATCTGCCATATTAAGCCATTCTTCTCCTAGATATTTTCCTGAGAGAACTGAAAGCATATGTCCATATAGTAACTTGTACACAAATGCTCATAGCAGCCTTATTTGTAATACCCAAATACTGAAAAACATTAAAATCTGTCACAGGTGAATAAATAAAGAAATGGGGGAGAGGGATGTATGTGTACATACACATGGAATAATAATCAGCATTAAGAAAGAATGAACCATTGGTATATGTAACAACATGGGTAGATTACAAAACAATTAAATGCTAAGTGAAAGAGCCAAACCAAAAAGAAGTACAGATTCTATGATTCCATTTATACAAAATTCTAGAAAATGCAGAGTGACCAGTAGTGACAGGAACCAAATCAGTGGTTGCTTAGGGGCAGTTGGGGAAAGAAAGGCCTGAATTACAAAGGGACTTTTGGAGAAACTTTTGAAGGTGGAATGTTCGTTATGTTGATTATGGTAATGTTTTCACAGTATACATATATCAAAACTCATCTAATTGTATACTTTAAATGTGTGCAACTTAACTATACTTCAAGTATACCTCAGTAAAGCTCTAAAAAATTTTTTTCCCTAACAAGTATCAGCTACTAGATAAGGCATTGAAGTCGTCTCTAATAATAATAAAATGGAGCCTGAGTGATTAGCAATAAGGAGACGGTTCTATGACTAATATACACTGGGCTGATTATCCTTTGTCTTGTTCTGGCACCATTCTCTTCTCCACTAGTCTGCAATTCTAAACATCCCAAGCATAAAATGAATCACTTCTTGGTGTTTAGAGCCATACTCAGATGACAGAATATCAACCTCAGATGATGGAATATATAGTGATTACAGTAATTGGAACAAAAGTTAATTCAGCAATATTAGAAAGTTTAGAAATTGAACAAGATCCAAATGTTCACCAATAGAAGAGCTGATAACTTACAGTAAATTTCTATAGTAAAATTCAATACAATAATGAAAATTAATGAATTAGAGTTATATTTATCAACATGGATAAATCTCGGAAGTATAATGTGAAGTGAAAAAAGTAAATTGCAAAGTATACATACAGTTTGATAAGATTTAAGTTTTTAAATATGAAAACTACTATTGCTTATTTATGGATATACACATATATACTAAAAGTATAAGAACATGAAAGGAAATGACAGACACCAAGTGCAGAAATAGATATTACTCTGGAATGGGATTAGAAGAGTTACAGAAAGAGCTTCAGTTGGGTCTCTAATGCTCTTTTTTTTATACAAGATAAGAAGTATATGCGTGTTTGTTTTATTATCACATATTAATTCATAATTTTAAAAAGTTTTAAAAACCAAACATTGAAGAAATGGAGTGAATAATTTAGGTGGTTGGATGTAGAGCAAATGATTTTATTTATCCATAAATCTTGCGTGTTTGTTTCCCACAGTTTCTATGTGCACTACCAAGAAGGGAAGGTTATGAGTTCTTTGTAGGACAGTGGACAGGTACTGAACTCCACTTCACTGCACTTATAAATATTCAGGTAGGTGGCTTGTGCTCATGCCCTAAAGGAAAGAGGCCTACCTCTTTGTAGGACTATGAGCCCTTGTTAAGGCTCTAAGACACAGAATATCTACCAATTCCCAGCAGTATTTTCTGTGCATTGATGAATTGTTATATGATGGGCTAACTTTGAGGGCCCTACTCAATACCTCGAAATTGGAAAAGACCTCAAAACATTCTCTGACTACTTCTGGCTCTCTCCTTTCTCTTCCCCAGGCCTCTGTAGTATTTACTACATTCACCTCACATAACAAATATGGGTAATTTATGATGGTTTTCTTTTTAACCTTAAAGTAGGCTCCACATCTTACATGAATTTTATTAACCAAGTCAGCACTTTCCAAAGTGCTAAATACATAGTTTCCATTCCATAGATGTTGTTTTGTTTGCCTCCCTCCTTCCTTTCTTTTCCTTTGTTTTATTCCCAAATATTGGATTAAAAAGTTTGATCCAAAGCATTTGAAGCTTTTTAAATAAAAGTTAATATTTTAAATCAGCTCATAAGGAGGATTGACATCCTGTATTTGGAGGCCATGTCTGGCAAAAGCAAGGATGTTTTATATTGGCTTTGAAGTTGGGGTAAGGAGAGGGCAAAATAGAATGAGGGCTTGTTCATGACTATATCTTTGTGATATTCAAAAATTGGATTGTGTTTATCAAAAAAAGAAAAATGAAATGAAAATGAATAGAATGAGGGGCAGTTTTCACTTTATTGTTTTATAATTCGTCCAACAGTCATTTATTGGATGCATACATAATAACCAACATTTTATGTACTTACTGTGTACCATGTGTTTTATGTATATTATGTCATTTAGTCCTCACAAATATCCCATGAGATAGTTAACTATTATTATTTCTATTTACAGAGTAGAAAGTGGACTCAGAAATTAGTCCACACTTCTGAGTGGTAGAGGTTTGATTGACCTTAGTAGTGGCTCCAAAGTCTGTTAACTTCAGCATTCTGCTGTTTTGTTAGAAACTGTGCTAGGACTTGGAAACTGTGAGGCAAGGTCCCTGCCCTATGAAGCTCACACACAGTATAGGGAGAAGATCCAGAAGCATTATTATGATCAAAACGATCAGTCTGTCTGATGTCTGGGAGTACTATTAAGCTGAACTATTAAGAATACCCTAGCAATAGTTAGGTATTGATAATTAAAAGGACTCATTGAAATTTAGAGATGAAATCCAGAGATTCCATCTTTTTGAATGTATAGTTGTTTGCTCCTATCCTACATGGGGGCTTTAGCTTTGAACTCAGCTCTTTTCCTGGTCTGGACTAGATCTAGTAACCACTACCCTGTTCATTCTTCATGAAACTATGATGTTCCCATTCTTCTTTTTCCCTTACCTCCCACCCAGATTATATTTTAAAACTGCACATTACAAATCTAGCCCATGTGCAAACTCTCCAGCTGTTTGCCACAGCTTTAAAGAGCTCAGTCTTCAGAGCCAGCCAAGGGGAGTAGATTTCAACTGTGAAATGCACTAGTCCATAAAAGTGGCAATTACACAGGCATATTGCTTTCTTTAGATTTGATTTGGTAGCTGCTTGTGCCATTTTGTTTTTAAATATATGGCCATGATGAAGGATTCACTGCCTACTGTAAACATTTTCTGGGAAAAAAGCCAACCCTTTTTCAATTGAAGACACAAATAACAGTGTGCAAACTGTCAGTTTCATTGTGCCTTTGCAGGCCTGACCATCCCCCCACATAGCAGTCTTCCAAATCACTAGTCACCATAGGGGCTGTTAAGAGCCAGAATTTCCTGCAGACTCTATTGCTCTGAAATTGCAGTTTTGCTGTCGTGGTACCTTATTGAGCCTTGATAAGTGTTCCTTCTTACAGACCAGAGGAGAATCTGCAGCCAGCCAGCTGATTTTATATCACTACCCTGAACTTAAGGAAGAAAAGGGCATAGTGCTGATGACAGCAGAAATGGATTCCACATTTCTGGTAAGAATCAACTTTTAGCTCTTTGGATTTACGGTAGCCCTGAAGGTGTTACTCTTCTGCCAAAGCTCGTGAGAGGTAAAATTCCAAAGACCTCCATGTACTTGTTTCTTACTTAAATTTGACAATAATTCTGTCTTGCTCAAGCTCTTCCAATTTGAAGTTAGAACAGGTCCAGTACAATTTTGAAGTCCAAAAGCCCTGAAAACAAAGGTTTTTCATAACTCATTTGGTCACAAAACCTTATCTGACATATACTTCTTTGGTAGCTAAATCTTCACTTAAGCTGGTGTAGGGCTACTTACAGTCCTTATAATCCCACTTGGTGTGGAATATTCATGCAGTTTACTAGGGAAGTATTCATGTGTTTGATTATGGGGAGTTGCATAATACACAATTATATTGTATCTATACTTTTTACCTTTCTGAAATCCAGTAATTCTGTCTTCAAGGCACATCTGGCCCTAGAGGTTTCACGTGAGAGACTGTGGACAAGTAAATGGCTTCTTAAGTGTGGGGAAGAGTTGAAAGTCTAGAATAGTTCTCAGTCTTTTATCTTCCTCCATACTGTTCACGTGTACAATATTCATCATACATAGAGATTTCCCTTCCTCCTTTTCCCATTCCCTGGAACAGACCATCAGCCGTATGCCCACAGGTAGTGATGCCTGTTGGGTTTGTTCTCTTTGCTCTCCACAACCAGGGGCAGTTTTATGATCACTGTACAGCCTGTCTAGTCCTTGTTCATTTCAGTCTCATTTCTCTCATTTATCTGGCAGGGTTTAAGTTCAGGATGTCTTCAAGATAGTGGGTATTTTAGTGCCTCTTCCCCCTGATACTTGTCATTATAACACCCACTTATTCTTCCTCTGTCTCTTACTAGCTGCATACAGGGAAGGAAAAAGTGATGGAATTCACTTAGTATCTCACAGTAGCAGTAAGCCCCAAGTCTAGGACACAGTTGGGACTCTACTTCCCTGAAATTGTTGAGTCCCATTTTCCCCATTCTTCTTTCCACCCATCACATTCAACTAGAAATCACCCAAAATCCTGTCCAGAAGAATGGAGTTGCCATTCACTGATTTAGAAAGATTTCAGGAGGAACAGGTTTGGGAGGAAGATCAGAAGCTCAATTTTGGACACATTAAATCTGAGATGCCTATTAGATATCCAAATAGTAGGCAGTTTATATACATGAGCCTGGAGTTCAGGGAAGAAGCCCAGGCTAGAGATATAATACAGGATTGTCGGCATACAGACTGTCATTTAAAGCCATGAGACTGAATGAAATCACCACAAAAGTAAATGAAGATGGAAAAGAGAAGAGGTCTAAGAACTGAGCCCTGGAGAGATGAGGAATCATCAGCAAGAAGATTAAAAAGGAACAGTCGGTGAGGTGGAAGGAAAACTAAGATGGTAGAATGACCTGAAGCTAAGGTAAAATGTTTCAAGGAATAGGGAGTGCTCAGCTGGCCAAATCTCACTTGCTGGTAGGACAAAGATGAGAACTGAGAATTTACTAGATTTCACAACACAGAAGTCACTGGGGACCTTTATAAGGGCACTTTCAAAGGAGTGGTAGGATAAAACAATGATTGGAGTCATTTAAGAGAGGATGGGAAGAGAAATTAGAGTTAGCATCAACAAGTCTTTGAAGGGCTGTTACTGTGAGGGAACAGAAACTAGGGAAGTTAGCTAGATGTGGAAAAGTGAGGGCAAGAGTGTTTTCTCTTCTGTTCTAAGTATGAGATATAACATTTGTATGCTGATGAAAGAGCCAGTAGAGAGGGAAATACTGGTAATTCAGGAGAAAAAGGGGAGAATTGTTGAAGGTATATTGGAATGGGTAAATCTGGAATTGAGGGGTTGATCTTTGCCAGAAATACCACAGGAGAGAAGCCAGGGTACAAGGACACAAATAGAGTTAATGGATAGCAATGGTGGTGGTTTGAAGTTCTCTCCAGATTGCTTAGTGAAAAGAAAGATCATCAGTCAAGAGTGAGGATGGAAGAATAGATATTGGACATTTGAGAGAAAAAGAGAAAGTGTAAAGTTGTTATCTAGGACAGGAGTCAGCAAACTATAGCCTGTGGGCCAAATCCAGTCCACTGTCTGTTTTTAGAAGGCCCGTGAGTTAAGAATGTGTTCTACATCTTTAAATAGTTGGGAGGAAAAAAACTGAAAAAGAATAATATTTCATGTCCTGAGAAAAGTGTATGAAATTCAGATTTCATTGTATTTTATTGGAACACAGCCATACTTACCATTTACATATTATCTGCTCTAGCTCTACAACAGAGTCAAAGTAGCTGCAACAGAGACCATAGGCCCTGTAGAGCCTAAAATATTAACTATGCCTTTAGTTGTGATCTAGGAAAATGGAAGAGAGAGTGGCTGTGCAGATGGAATACAGACATAGAGAGAGGGCTGAGAGTTGGGCTTAACGAGGGTTCTGGGTCAGCCACTGGTATAATGAAGATAGGGACCAGGAAGTTAAAGGTGGATGCAAAAGAAGGATTATAATTATTGGCCATGGAATGCAAACTGGATGAAGAGGGAAGTGAAAACATAAGGGAGGTTAAAGACAGTAAGAACTGTGAAGCCTAGTGAAGTTAAAAGAATTTTTTAAGTTGGGAGTGAGCTTAAAAAATAGGAAATAGTAGACAGAGTGTGGGTATTTCATACTGAGATTTGGCGGGGATATAGTTACTAATAATGACAAGTTTTAAGATGTGACCACAGGAGTAACATAGAGATTGTATTTTGTGTTCTGTACTTCAGCAAAGCACAGCATTAGAAATCCATATTAAAAGTAGACTCTAGAGGTCAGAGGAGGTCCTTTTTGCTTTGGCATTTTTACCACCTCACTCTGGTTGTCTTAAACTGCTGCATAGTTCCCATCATTAAAATTTGCTTCCTGGCCTTACAACATTCAACAGCATACCAGACAACATACATTAACGTTGTATAAATCAACTTGACTGTGAGTTTCCAGTGTAGTACAGGACTAGACATGTTAGAATTTATTGAAGAGATACATGATTCAGAAATGGGAAACCTAGAAATGTAATATAAATATATATGATCCCCTGCTACTCATACGTGAGTGTGTACTTTAGGCATAGTATTTCCAAATAGAGTAAAGCAAATTACTAGAAACATATGGGAACTAGAGGTGTCTTCTGAACTAATTAACTTTAATGCTGAAATTTTCATAGAATATTCAAAAACCTTATTTGGTTCCATGTTCAAATGATTTCATTGTAATGCACTAAGTGTTAGGATAGAGACATGCACAGTATGGGGTGTCCCTGGCCCAGAAGGAAGACTTCCTAGAGATGACATCTGGGCTGAACCTCTAAGAGCAGGAATTTAGCCAGATAAAGAAAGGGGGTGGCAGGAAGGGGAATGTTCCAAAAGGGGGAAATAGCAAAAAGTAAATGCTAGGAGGCATAAAATGACTTGGGGTATTGCAAACAGTTTGGTATCACTGGTATATTAAAAAAGGGGGCTTGGTGGGTAGTGTTTAGAGGTTTGGCTTTATCCTGAGTGCACAAAAGAGTCATTTGAACAGGGAGTGATCCATAGAGTTGGATTTCAAGACCATAAACCTTAATTATTTGCTTCCTAAACATTTTTTAGTTCTAGCTTGGTTATTGTGATCATTTAGAAGACAGTTGCGATAGATCTGGCAAGAGGCAATGAAGACCTGAACTGGAGCAGTGGTATTAGGGATGGAGGAAAAAAGAATGACCCCAGAAGTGTATAAGGAGTAAAATGGGCAAGACTTGGGTAAAATGATTGTAACTATGAAGACTGAAAGAAAGGGAGGAATCAGACTTGTTAATATACCTCCTTCATTAGCAACACAAGGAATTAATATGTTTATCTTCTTGGGTCTTAGAAAGGGAGGAGACTACTGCTTCATGTTGAGTTAAGAGAACAAAAGGCAGTGGGTGAGTGGTGTTGGTGGGAATAATATATAAATATAAAACCCTAGCATGTAACAGCTAAACAGGTGAGGGGACCAGAGGCACCTCCACAGAGCCCCTGGAACTCTGCAATTTGAACAGCAGTATTGTAGAATGTACACAGTTGAAATTCCCCTACCTCCACCATCCTAAGCCTCATAAAAGTTCATTATCAGAGTCCCTATAGTTCAGGGTCTCAGACAATGGTGGTAGCTGCCTCAGATTATGGCAGTGCACTTGCATGTTTGAGAATAAGAAATGTAAAATTGTTGAAGTAGAATTATTGACCTTTATCAATCTTAAATATCTTGCCCCACGAGAAACACTGTCAGGGTGAGGTGGAGGGAGTACCAGTCTAGGAGTCCAGAGGTCTGTTGCTTGGCTCTGCCACTTGCTGGCCACATGACCTTGGGCCCATCCCTGAACCTCATCTGCTTTGGTTTGCTGGCCTATTAAATGAAGAATGGGTGATCTCTGAGGCCCTTTCCAACTCTAAAATTCTATTGAAATAGCCAATGTTTTGGAAGAAGGCTTTTGATTGAAGATCTAGTCTCAGAGATTAGTGCTTACTGGTGAGAAATGACCTAGAAGCCCCATGGGAGGGAATGGAGGTAAAGCGAACTATGGTATTTATAAACCCATTTTCATCACTCTGTAGCTAGACATAGCATACTTTTGACAGTTGTAGTGGGAATTTTCCATTATCTTTTGGCCAAGTGAACACAGTGATGATGAGTAAGTGCCTCTGACCAGCTAGAACTAGAGAATGTATAGCAAGCAAAAGGAAGAGTTGTTTGAGGTAGTTCTTTCGTATGGTTTTGAGAGTGTAGCCTAGTCCTGACCCTACCTCTCCCTCTGTTGTGCAGAGTAGTCTGGTCACCATTTTTCCCTGCTACTGAGCTTTAGAGAATGTGGTCCCTTCTCTTCCCTGGGGCTTTACTGGTTGATTGGTTGGTTGGTTATAAATAGTTGCATAGCAATTACTCCAAAACTTAGTGGCTTAAAACAATAAACACTTATACCTCATAGTTTCTGTGGGTCAGGAATCCAGGAGCAGCATAGCTGGGTGATTCTGGCTCAGAGTCTTGAAATTGTCAATATGTTGGCTAGGGCTGCAGTCATCGAAGGTTGATTGGGCTAGAGGGCTCAACTCCAACCCCCACTCCATGGCTGCTGGCAGGAGGCCTCATTTCCTTGCCACACTGGCTTCTCTGTAGGGCTGCTTGATTGTCCTTATGACTGGGCAACTGGCTTTCCCCAGAGCAAGTGATTTAAGAGAGATAGCAAGACAGAAGCTACATTGTTTTAGTGACTTAGTAGCAGAAGTCATTCTCCGTCATTACACCATAGTCCATTTATTAAGATACAAGTCACTAAGTACAGCCTACATTCCAGGAAAGGAACCTAGGTCTCCGTCAAAGGGAGGAGAGTCATACAATTTATGGACAAATTGTAATACCACACAGTCAGCTTTGGCACTATTTTCTGGTACCACTAGAGGTATCAGGAACAGGTTTCATTGAGGAGTATGTCTGGTTGGCCAAGAACTTAGTACTCACTTACAAACTGGATCTTAGAATTGGGTAATTATTGCTCTTTTTTTCCCTTGAGATATACTTAACAGTTAACTAAGGAACTGAATGAAGAGGGAAATTTTAAACATATTCATTAATTTATTCAGCAGACATTCACTGGATGTCACCACGTGCAGGGATGTAAAGCAAGCACATGTTCTGAAGAATTCATACTAGGGAAGCCAGACAAAAAGAAAAAGAGGGGGAAGGGCAGATACAATACAGTTTGATAAATGCTATTATAGAGGTAAGATGGAGTGATTTGAATATACAGAGAAAGGGGCACCTAACCAAGACTTGGATATCAGGGGAGCTTTCTAGAAGCAGTGGCTCCTGGGTGGTTTTCCCACCCACCGCAGGACTGACACAGAGCTTTGTGGCCCTGTTGAAGGAAAAGCCTCACTATTGCTTTTACCTTACAGAATGTTGCTGAGGCACAGTGCATTGCCAACCAAGTTCAACTTTTCTATGCCACTGATCGGAAAGAGACCTACGGGTTAGTGGAGACCTTTAACTTCAGACCAAATGAGTTCAAATATATGTCTGTCATCGCTGAATTGGAGCAAAGTGGACTGGGAGCAGAACTGAAAAGTGCCCAGAACCAGGATAAGACTTAGAGCTGGAAGGGTTGGCTTACAATATTCTCAGCCCTGGATAGTCTAGAGCCCACCCACCCTCTTGAACTCTTGGGAGCTTAGCATCTCTAATGAGTCGCCCTATGTGCTTTATTGCGAGAAGTAATTGTGGAGGTGAGCCCTATTACTCGATGTTCAGGAATGAAGGTACCCAAACATTCTGATAATTATCTCCCAGCATACTTGAGGTTTCCTTTTTAAATGTTTGAGGTCATCACCAGAAAGAGCCAAGGATCCACATGATGGTTGACTATTTTACACAATGTAACTGCATTTGCTTTTTGGCCATTCTGACTGCATGGCTCCCAAATGATTAGTTCTTCCTCTTTATAAACTTGTGACAGGATAATAAGCGTGAAGACCTGCTGTAGTTAGATGTGGGCTTTACATACTCTTTCCATACCCCACTGGCTGGCCAAAGGCATAACCCAAATATCCTGCTTAGACTCTAGAAAAACAGACTCTTTCAGAATGTTGCTGAGGCATGATGCATTGCCAACTAAGTTCAGTTCTTCAGTGCCACGGATTATATTGCCATCAGGATTAAGACTTCACCTAGATGCCCCAGAGTTCCCTTTAGTGTAGCTAATTGTCAGTAGATTTCAGGGACAGTTAAACACACAAGAACTGTGCCTGCATATTTTTAAACCATAGTTTGTGGCACCTGTTCCTCTCTTTTAGAAGCTATATATTTGAAAGGGGTGAATCAATGCAATGTAAATAAATTAACACTTTTGTAAGGAGAGGATCGATCCAGATTTGCATGTTGTTGTTTTTCTTAACAATTCTAAGCCCTGCCAGTATTACATGAAAAAGTGGGTGGAAGTAGATGTTCCAGATTGGGTTTGGGGAAAATGTAGCAATAAAATAAAGTCTGGCTTACAATCTTTGTTACATTAAACAGTGAAATCTAAACTATGTGCTGTCTGTACTGTCAGTGCTGTGGGCTAATTTGACCAAGACCCATCTTTGGACTCAGCAGTTGCCTGAAACGCCAGAAATCAGAAAGAAGCTCCAGCACTGAAACTTCCATTGGGTTTGTAGTGTCACTGTTTTGGCTCCAAGTTCAGGGACAGAGAGGGTGGTAGTTACACACCAGCCTTCTGAACCTGAGGCCCCAGGGCCTCCCTAGCATTGCTGTCAACCACCTTTACTGTGCCTCCTTTTCATGATCCAGTGTGCTCCACTTTGCTGCTCTTGCCTAAGATTTGGTTGTATGATACTAAATATAGTGAGTGGGAATGTAACCAGTATTTGCAGTTTGTGTGTGCGTGTGTGTTTTCTTTATTACAGAAGACTTTTTATAGGTTGGGCCTGTCCCCAAGCTCTTTAAATGAGATTGGATTTCCCATTATTTTCTGAGCTCTGTCTATTTTGTACTTCTGAGTCTGTGTTTAGAAAGAGACAGATGGTGTTTGTTTACCCTAGAAAAGCTGCTGTCCTTTCACAGTTTCTCTAAAGGTTGAGCTGTTGCCTAATGCAAATTCTGGACCTGCTTCTGGTCCTGACAGTTCAGTTCCTCTTTTGAGAAACTTGAATCTGGATGTTTTGAATCCCAGGAATCCTTGACATCAGGTGGAGTTGCTTTCATGGATATCCAGTTAAATGTTTGCTTTTCCCTCTAGATGGGTACAGTTCTTAGCCATAGTACATTTCTGGAACAGCTCCACTAGAAGGCCAGAAAATGATGGGAAAAGAACTGGTGCTCATTCTTTGGCTCCTCCCAGCTTTGCCCTAAATCCCACCTGCAGAAGGAATCCATAGGAATCCATGGACAGTTACACTGGATATGATCAAAGTACCATCAGGCTGTTCTTTATATTTACTTAGCAAGATCTGGCAAAGAACTAAAAGAAAATTGTAACAATTGGTAAATTTGTCCTCTGGTGCAGCATGATATTACAGCAAGTGGACAGGCTTTAGAGTTAAATGAGTCTGGGCCCAGACATCAGTGTTGTGATTCATTAGCTCTATAATGTTGAACAAATTATTTAAACTCTCTGTTTATTCATCTGTAAAATGGGGATAATAATATCTACCTCATAGGATTATTGTGAGAACTAACTTACGTATAGACAACAGTAGAGCTTAATAAATGTCAACTCTCTTCCTCTTTTCTACTTCCCCTGTCTTTCATTAAAGACAGAGTAGCATCTCAGATGTCCAGATTTGTCTTCATTCCAGTTTAAAGAACAAACTTTATCTCAGGTTCTCAAACTTTAAATCGCTGTAGAATTACCTAGAGCACTTAAAATGTAGATTCCTGGGTCCCAAACCCCAACCTGCTGAATCAGTCTTTGCAGAACTTGCTGGGAATATGCATTTGCTATGTGTCCAGATGATTCAGATGTAGGTAATTCACCAGCCACATTTTGAGAACCATTACTTTCTCTGTTCTTCATCAAAATGCCCACTAGCCAGATCTTTCTTTCCTAGGGACATTAACCATAGGATCAGGTTCCTCTGCTCTGCACTTCCGTTGGTGGTCCCATTTGTGTACTCTACGTTATGTTTATTTATTTAGGAATCTTTTTTCCCCTTTAAACTGTGAGCTCCTTTGAGGGCCAGGGTCTAATCTCCATTCCCAGTGCCAAGGACATGGCCTGGAACACAGAAGATATTCAGTTGTTGTTGAATAAATACATGACATGGATTTTAACCAAAACCTTATCTTGTGTGTGTGCCTATATTTAATTACTCTGAATTTAAGAGAATCCCTTAACACACATAGATCAAGAATTGATTAAGTAGGAATATTTGCAAACCAAGATACCAAGTTACACACAGTCTCTCACCAATCCACTGTCTTTACCTTGGGGTTTTTTGCTCGATGCACTTCAGCAGTTGCTCACAGAGAACCTGCTCTGCCACAGCCATGTTAATTGCTGACAGGAAGAGGAGTCGATGCCCCCTGCTCTCAAGCCCTGTTCCAGCCGTGACCTGTGTCTCCCTTGCCTCTGGTTCTGTGCCACACATCTAGCACCTGGTCGTAGTTTGCCTTACCTTGTTCTGAGAGTGTTTATGCTGCAGTTTCTTTCTTCTCCAATCAGTTTGGAAGCAGAAGCCACATGTTCTGTTTTTTGCAATCACCACAGTAATGATCTTTGATTCATATATATGCCCACTCCCCCAGTCATTTGATACAGCATGCATTTACATTTATTGTTCACCTATTATGTGCCAAGCACAGTTATAGGAAATAGGAATATAGCAATGAACAGGACAAATATAGCCGTGTTTTCAGAGAGCTTATATTCTTAGGGAGAAGGCAAATGAATAAACCAGTAAACTTATTTCTTATTTATAGCACCAATAATTATAAGTGCTATGAAAATAAAAATTAATGTGGTAGAATGCGAGTAGAGGCAGTAACTTCATGGTCAGGAGAGCCATTCCTGCAGAGGTGACTGACAGCTGACACTTGAGCTGAGGAAATGTACCAGGTAAAAAAACAGCAAGTGCTAAGGCCTTGAAGCAGGGCCAAGCTCAGCAGGCTTGTTTCTGGGCAGAGATTTAAAGGTTCAGTCCTTGCCCTTGAGGAGCCTACAGTTCAGCAAGTGAGACACTGACACGAATAGTTATACAAGGCAAACTGACTAGTGTCATCTCAGTAGAGGGGTGAAGAATAAAGAACACTGCTGGGTACTGTGGAGAATGCAAATCTTGCCAGACCATGATCCCGCCATGAAGCACTTAAGGCTTACTAAGAGAATGTGTTCCATGGAAAGAGGACCTGTGAGTTCAGGGCTGGCCTTGGTATATATATATTAACGATAACCACTAACATTGATCACTGGGGGCTTACCATGTGCCAAGCCCTTTGTATGGATCATCTCAATCCTTCCAGCAACCCTATAAGGTTGGCAGGAACCTGCTGGTTGGTGAGATGTGCTGCTGTGCTCCTTGTTCCCCACCCCTCATTATCCCCCACCACTAGCTCAGAAAAGAGGACAACCTCCCAATTACCCCTAACCCCAGTTCCAGCAGCCAACTCAGGCCTTAGGAAGTCATGGGTAGCTTTTGAACCATCCCTTGCTCTGAGAAACAGGTGGGCCAATTTTTCTCTCAACTTGAAGAACGTAATGCACACACTATACATTTCTGATTCCTCCAAACTGTATTTCAAGAGACACCGCATTCTAAGGAACTTTTTTGTGCTCTTTTATGCTGAATGGAACACTTTGATCTTGGCAAATCTAATGTGGCAGGTTGATTGCAGCATTTTTATCTGCTAAAGGATAGACTTGGTGCACAAAAAGGAAGAGAGGACTTGAAGGTCACTGCCTGCATCAGAAGCCAAGCCAAGAATAGCAGGCAACTGTCCATGCTCCAGACTTAATGGTGTCATTTGTCGTGTCCACTGAGAAAGCCCATCCCTCACACTCACAGAGCTAATTCTGAGCTCTTCAGACCTCAGGAACTGAAAGAGCTACAAGAAAAACTGTAATCCAAAAATGGTTTGAACCACTTATGAATCCTCCCAGGCCCCCCCAGAGCTTTCAGAACAAAGTCCCTTTGGATCAGCTCACAAGAGCTTCAGCATCTGGTCCCTGGTGACTTCTCCAGGCTCATCTCTTGCTAGGTCCCCTACCGACCCCCTTAGTTCTGGTCATTCTGGACAACCTGACAGCACCCAATACACTATGTTCTTCTTATCTCTGTTTTAATCTTTTCAAATACTTTTGCCTGCCTCAAATGCTCATTCCCCCTTCATCAATTAATTCTTATTTCTCTTTCAAAACTCCACTGAAGCATCTTTCCCAGAGCCTTCCCTGACATCTACCCCCTCCACATTGCCTCTGCCCCATCATTTGCTCTTCTGTGCTTCCCAAGCATCTTGTGCTCCTCCTTTACAAGGCTGTCTCTCCCATAGACTGGACACTCTTCAGACACAGGGATCATATCCTACTGGACATTGTATTCTCAGTGTCCAAGCAGGAAGCTTGGCCCAGAGAGAGAAGATACCCAGTCAGTGTTGAATAAATTCCTCTTAGATGACCGCTCAACTTAGACCACCTGTGTCTACAAACATCCCTTGCACAGTGAGATCCAGTCCTGGCAAACATGTGATTATGTCCCATAATCACAGGCAGTGCCCATTTTGCTTAATCTTACTGCAGAGGGTGCATGTAGAAAACAAAGCCAAAGGACCATCAGAGGAGGCAGCCAAGTCCAGGATTTATAAGCAGAAAGAACTGGCAAATGATAAAAAAACTTTTGGAGAAAGACAATTATTTAAAGTACCAGCCTGGCACATTCAAGATCATCTTGACTTACCAAGTCTTAACATTAAAAAGGAACTTAGAGACTGTCCAGTCACTAGTTTTCAACTGGGCTTCAAGAAATCCGAACTGTTCCTTAGAGGTGGATACCCTGGGAGTGTAGTCCTTACCCCCAACTCAACTAAAGAGTCAGTGTTTTGTTTATGGGCTTCCTATAAACTATCATTTGAAGAAACAGTTTCCAAGAAAGATTTTGAAAGCCCTGATCAAATTTAACCTCCCACCTACCGCAGCAGCCCCCTCTACAGCTTCCCCAAGCCATTGGGCAACAGTTTGGAAACTTCCAGGGCCTTGAGCTCTCTACCCTGCTGAGCTGGCCTGTGCTGTGCCCACGCAGCTTGAATCACAGCAAGTGCGTCTCAGCCAGTAGTTAAATCCAGCCACCTTTCACTCCCCTAACTGAGCTTTGTTCTGCCACCATAGCTAAAGCCTTCCAGAAAAGTCTATCCACTCTTCTACCTCACAGCCTTGGTGATTTAGGATGACAGTTCTCAAGTTGGATTGGAGTCTTTTCAGCAGATTAAACAGTCTTCTGTCTTTCCTTATATGACTCAAAGCTTCAGCCCCTGCTTCTGTACAGACTAACTCACTGGTGTCTGCCATATAGTTGAGGCCTGGAGTTGAGCCCAAGAAAGCCTTGTGGAGCGACCAGAGTAGGCTTAGGATGGCCATCCTTTGGGAGTTGGCAAGGCCCACTGGCAGTCACCTCTCCACATGGCCACTCACTAAGATTGCCTTACTAACTCCACCAACCTGACCTTTCCTCACCTTGCCCTCATTCCCACCTTCAGCTACCTTCCTTATGACCTGCTGTCAAACATGGCTTTTCCCACTTGGAACTCTTAACTTTGGGGCCTCTATATATACCCCAATTTCATTTTATCTGGCTGGTTTCAGCCCAGTGTTCCCATCACATCTTGACTTAAATCTTGACTCTGTTACCCAGAACCTGTATCTCTCCCAAAAGATGTGATACTCACTCTTCCTTGATCTTCTGCATCTGCCATGGCAGTAATCAGAGGTAAGTGTTGTCTCCTCAAATAATTCACTTACACTCTCCTGCCCCCCAAAATCCTTACCTTCATTTGAAACATCTCTGTTGAGTCATATTTGACTTTTGGTCCACTGTGACCCCCAGATCACTTCTGTGGTTGCTGTTATTGTACCCATATTCATGATGTGGCATGAATCCTCACCTTGCATTCTTATTTCTTCAACCCTTGCTTAATCTTTCATTTTGCCTCTGGTTAGGTGGGAAGTAGCTGACAGATCTTATATTTTCACTCAGATTTTGTCAGGCAAGGGAGGAAGCCGAGAGGTGTTTTGCTGAGCCTTGCTTGTTGAATGAGCCTTGCTTGTTGTTTTCCATTTGCCCCATGATACTGTAAGGATAACATTACTCTCATTTTACAAATGAGGACACTGGATAGAGAGCATCATACATGTTACAAGTAAGGTCTAAATTAGAATCCCATTTCTGCCTTTGGAAAGTTACTCGATCTCTCTGAGCCTTTGTGTTCTCATTGTAAAATTTTAAAAATAGTCCCATCTCAAAAGTTAAAAAAAGGATTAAAAGATATAGTATATATAAAGTGCTGAGCACTGTGCTTCACATAGACTAAAAGAGCAAAATAGTAGCTGCTCGATTAAGTATTTTACCTGTTCAAGGCACACATCTCCTATATAGAGGAGATGGGAACTTCTGCTTCTGGAACATAGATCTACTTCTAGAACAAAATTTTCTATTGTGCTATTTTCCTGTACAATCTGTTGCCATTTCCTATGTTGCCATGTTCAGAAATTCTCTACCAAGTATTAAAGAGACTTGAACAATAGTAGTCATGCCAGAGAGAATGCACTAGGAAATGGAGTCTCTCAAGACAGAATCCACAAATGAGTTAGATGCAAGGCGGGAGAGGCTGGTTAAGCCCAGACCAGAGCATACAGGTTGGAGTGAGCGCTCTCTCTCTCTCTCTCTCTAACCACCAGCTGGCTGGCCTCCCTGCCCACACCTGAGCAAGGGAAGGGAGGAGTAAGGGCAGACACAGAGCCTGGGCACAGACATCTGGTCGGGAGCCAGGTGACACTTGGAGTTCCAGGCCAAGGTTCAGGGCCTGCCTATTTGTGGATGGCTTATCTGAGACCAAGATTATAGACCTCTACTTATTTAGTTCATTGTCAACTCATTAGACATAACAGTTTACAGCTTGAAGGGACTAAAGCCTGTAATTTTCCCACCTGGCTGGGCATCTGGCTGAAACATCTGAAGAACTTGTCAAAGATGTCAATTCTTAGGTCCCACCATTGAAATATGGATTCTTTTGCTCTGGAGTGAAGCTAGAACACTATAAAATATATTTTTAAAAAATCTGCAGGTAATTCTGAGGCTTAGCCTGGTTTGCAAACCCCTACAATAGTTAGTGACTTTACAGAGGAAAAATGACTTCCCTGATGTCACACAGGGTATTGGTAGCAACATTCCCTCTATCTCTTCTATCTCTCTGTTGAAAATTTTCTCTGCACTTTGGTCCCAGGCAACCCAAATGGAATATATCTGAAAACAGGGGTTTGATTATTGTCTGCTTCTAGGGAAGATTTCCGGTCTCAGGTGAGGATATTTGAGGACAACAGAGGAAAGCAGAGGCCTTCCCAGACTCTTAGAGTCCAGATGGCTTCCTTGTTTGATTGTGAGAACTGAGAGCTGCCCAAGCTCACGATCCCCGGAGCCAAATGCTGGATTAGCTATTGCCCTGGATAATCTGTGCACAAAGCTGGCCCCACAGCTGCACGAAGACTTGTGGGTTGCCTGTCCAGGCTGTAGCTCCCCATCCATCCTGTGTGCATTTGCTCTTGCCTTTGGTGAGGATGGAGACGGGGATGATGTATGCAGAGCTGGGCAGGGAGCAATGTTGGAGGATGAATGGGAACTCAGCTACAGAGCTCGGCTGGGAGACTCACACCCTGCTGGAGCTGGGATTGATTGGGCTGGAACTTCCTTGTGCTTGAGCCAGCAGCCTGCACTGTGTCCTCTGGGTGTCCCTGAGGAAATGGAATTACTGTCAAGGTCAGGGAAGCTCTGAGTATCTCAGTGATGGTCTACCATGTGCCTTCTTCTCAGAGGCAGGTGACCCTCCACTCTAGAAACCAAGTGACCCTCAGATCGCCCTCTGTTGCCTGAACCTCTTCTATTTGTATGGGGTCTCCTTCTTCTCTTTCTCCTCTTCTACCCTCAGCTCACACTAAACGACTTTCCCTCATGGGTGCTGTCTGTAGAGTGTGTGGAATATGATCTGTACCAGCAGATTTTGCACGGGTTTCAAAAAAGTGAGCGAGAAGCCTAAGGCGGTGTGAAGGTTACAAAGGACGGGTAACGAACTTCATGCTGGTAAGTGCTTCAACATGGATCCAGGTACAAATGTCTGTGCTATCATCTACTTTCCTAGGAGGACATTTTTACAAAAGTGTCTTGCCCCCTTTCAAACTGATTTGTTCTCCTTTCCCTAACTTACTGGGTGGGTCACATGAGATAGCTATTAAGTAGAACATCTGCTAAAAGAACTTCCGGGAAGATTGCGGCGTGAACAGGGCGGCGGAAATCTCCTCCCAAAACCATACGTATTTATGAAAATACAACAAGTACAACTATTCCTAAAAAAGAGACCAGAAGATACAGGACAGCACATAGCCTGCAGCTACACCCGAGAGGACTCAGCACCCCGCGAGGTGGATAAGATACAGAGCCGTGACCCGGCGGGACCCGAGCACTCCCCCACCCCAGCAGACCAGCAGGAGGAGAGGATTCAGAGCCAGGAGGGAGTGGAAGTACAGGCCCGCAAAATAACCAGCCCCAGTGATCTGCGCCGGGAGCGCTTACACACATCGCACGGTGTATCAGAGATTGGAGAGACAGAGAGTGCAGGATCTCAGCGGGGAAGAAAAGAAAAGCACGCACTTTCTTCAGCGGTCTTAAAGAGACAGGAGCCCAGCAGAGGAGCCGGATCGCCCTGGCACACTCAGCCCAGCAGGCTGGGAGTCCTGGGGAGTTTCAGGCACCTTAGCTGGCGACTGGGAAAGGGTGGCCGCACTTACACTTCCAATAGAGATCAACAGCCTCCCATTCGGTCCCACCCTGGCCAGAGCTATAAAGGGCCCTGCAGAGCAGCACGGCCGCGGCTGTGGAATAGTGGAGCACTAGCGCCACCTACAGCATCCCCACAGAATCTACTCCCGGTGGGCCTTTTTTTGTTTTTTGTTTTTGGGTTTTTTTGTTGTTTTTTCTTCTCTTTCTTTTTTCTTTTCTTTTTTTTCTTTCTTTCTTTTTTTTTCTTTTTAAAGTCTTAAAGAGCCCAGCTGACATACGTGGCACCTACCAGCGACCAATTCTATAGCCATGAAAAGACAGAGGAAATATGGTCCAGACTACGATCAACCAGACAACCCCAGAGAGGGAGCCCAAAGGGATGGAAATGCACAGTCTTCCTGAAAAAGAATTCAGAATAAAAGTCATAACCATACTGATGGATCTACAGAGAAATGTGCAAGAGCTGAGGGAGGAAGTGAGGGAAATGAGGAAAGACAATGCAGAAATCAGACAAGCCATCGACGGGCTTAACAGCAGACTGGATGAGATGCAAGAGACTGTTAATGGAATAGAAATCAGAGAACAGAAATACAGAGAAGCTGAGGCAGAGAGAGATAAAAGGAACTCTAGGAATGAAAGAATATTAAGAGAACTGTGTTACCAATCCAAACGGAACAATATTCACATTCTAGGAGTACCAGAAGAAGAAGAGAGAGAAAAAGGGATAGAAAGTGTCTTTGAAGAAATAATTGCTGAAAACTTTCCCTCGCTGGGGAAGGAAATAGTCTCGCAGTCCACCAAAGCCCACAGACCTCCCAACACAAGGGACCCAAGGAAGACAACACCAAGACACATAATAATTAAGATGGTAAAGATCAAAGATAAAGACAGAGTATTAAAGGCAGCTAGAGAGAGAAAAAAGATCACCTACAAAGGAAAACCTATCAGACTATCATCAGACTTCTCAACAGAAACCTTACAGGCCACAAGAGAATGGCATGATATATTTAACGTTATGAAACAGAAGGGCCTCGAACCAAGAATATTGTATCCAGCACGATTATCATTTAAATATGATGGAGGGATTAAACAATTTCCAGACAAACGAAGTTGAGAGAGTTTGCCTCTCATAAACCACCACTACAGGATATCTTAAATGGACTGCTCTAGAGGGAAGCACCCCTAAGGCTAAAAGGATGTCACCAGAGAAAATAAAATCAGAGCAAAGAAAGCAGACCATCCAAATACTAACTAAAGGCAAAGAATAATACACCTAGTATATAAAGAATGGAGGAGGAAGAATAAGAAGGGAGAGAAATAAAGAAACATCAGACGGTGTTTACAATAACTTAACAAGAAAGTTAAGTTAGATTGTTATATAGTAAAGAAGCAACCCTTGAACCTTTGGTAACCACGAATCTAAAGCCAGCAATGGCAACAAGTACATATCTATCAATAATCACCCTAAATGTAAATGGACTGAATGCACCAATCAAAAGACACAGAGTAACAGAATGGATAAAAAAGAAAGAACCATCTATATGCTGCTTACAAGAGACTCACCTCAAACCCAAAGGTATACACAGACTAAAAGTGAAGGGATGGAAAAAGATATTTCATGCAAACAACAAAGAGAAAAAGCAGGTGTTGCAGTACTTGTATCAGACAAAATAGACTTCAAAACGAAGAAAGTAGCAAGAGATAAAGAAGGACATTACATAATGATAAAGGGGTCAGTCCAACAAGAAGATATAACCATTATAAATATATATGCACCCAACACAGGAGCGCCAGCATATGTGAAACAAATACTAACAGAATTAAAGGAGGAAATAGACAGCAATGCATTCATTTTAGGAGACTTCAACACACCACTCACTCCAAAGACAGGTCAACCAGACAGAAAATAAGTAAAGACACAGAGGCACTGAACAACACACTAGAACAGATGGACCTAACAGACATCTACAGAACTCTACACCCAAAGGCAACAGGATACACATTCTTCTCAAGTGCACATGGAACATTTTCCAGAATAGACCACATACTAGGCCACAGAAAGAACGTCAGCAAATTCAAAAATATTGAAATCCTACCAACCAACTTCTCATATCACAAAGGTATAAAACTAGAAATAAATTGTACAAAGAAATCAAAAAGGCTCACAAATACATGGAGACTTAACAACATTCTCCTAATTAATCAATGGGTTAACAGCCAAATAAAAACAGAAATAATATGGAGACTAATGACAACAATAACACAAAGCCACAACTTCTGTGGGACACAGCAAAGGCAGTTCTAAGAGGAAAGTATATTGCAATCCAGGCCTATTTAAAGAAGGAAGAACATTCCCAAATGAATAGTCTAAAGACACAATTACTGAAATTGGAAAAAGAAGAACAAATGAGGCCCAAAGTCACCAGAAGGAGGGACATAAAATTGAGAAGAATAAAACAAAAGAAAAAATCTATAAAACCAAGAGCTGGTTCTTTGAAAAAATTAACAAAATAGATAAACCCCTAGCCAGACTCACTAAGAGAAAAAGAGAATCTACACACATAAACAGAATCAGAAATGAGAAAGGAAAAATAATGACAGACCCCACAGAAATACAAAGAATTGTAAGAGAATATTATGAGAATCTATATGCTAACAAGCTGGAAAACATAGAAGAAATGGACAACTTCTTAGAAAAATACAACCTTCCAAGACTGACCAAGCAAGAAACAGAAAAACTAAACAGACCAATCACCAGCAACGAAATTGAAGTGGTAATCAAAAAACTACCCAAGAACAACACCCCTGGACCTGAAGGATTCACCTCTGAATTCTACCAGACATAAAGAGAAGAAATAACACCCATTCTCCTTAAAGTTTTTCAAAAAATAGAAGAAGAGGGAATACTTCCAAACTCATTCTATGAAGCCAGCATCACTCTAATACCAAAACCGGGCAGAGACTTCACCAAAAAAGAAAATTACAGACCAATATCCCTGATGAACGTAGATGCAAAAATACTCAACAAAATATTAGCAAACCAAATTCAAAAATACTTCAAAAAGATCATCCATCACGATCAAGTGGGATTCATCCCAGGAATGCCAGGATGGTACAACACTCCAAAATCAATCAACATCATCCACCACATCAACAAAAACCACATGATCATCTCCATAGATGCTGAAAAAGCATTTGACAAAATTCAGCATCCATTCATAATTAAAACTCTCAAGAAAATGGGTATAGAGGGCAAGTACCTCAACATCATAAAGGCCATATATGACAAACCCACAGCTAACATCCTACTTAACAGTGAGAAGCTGAAAGCTTTTCATCTAAGATCGGGAACAAGACAGGGATGCCCACTCTCTCCACTGTTATTCAACACAGTCCTGGAGGTCCTAGCCACGGCAATCAGACAAAACAAAGACATACAAGGCATCCAGACTGGTAAAGAAGAAGTCAAATTGTCTCTATTTGCAGATGACATGATATTGTACATAAAAAACCCTAAAGACTCCACTCCAAAACTACTAGAACTAATATCTGAATTCAGCAAAGTTGCAGGATACAAAATTAACACACAGAAATCTGTTGCTTTCCTATACACTAACGATGAACTAACAGAAAGAGAAATCAGAAAAACAATTCCATTCACAATTGCATCAAAAGAATAAAATACCTAGGAATAAACCTAACGAAGGAAGTGAAAGACCTGTACTCTGAAAACTACAAGACACTCCTAAGAGAAATTAAAGAAGACACTAACAAATGGAAATGCATCCCATGCTCTTGGCTAGGAAGAATCAATATTGTCAAAATGGCTATACTACCTAAAGCAATATACAGATTCAATGCAATCCTTATCAAAATACCAACAGCTTTCTTCAATGAACTGGAACAAATAATTCTAAAATTCGTATGAAACCACAAAAGACCCCGAATACGCAAAGCAATCCTGAGAAGGAGGAATAAAACGGGGAATTATGCTCCCTGACTTCAAGCTCTACTACAAAGCCACAGTAATCAAGACAATTTGCTATTGGCACAAAAACAGACCCACAGACCAGTGGAACAGGATAGAAAACCCAAACATTAACCCAAACGTATACAGTCAATTAATATTTGATAAAGGAGCCTTGGATATACAATGGGGAGATGACAGCCTCTTCAGCAGCTGGTGTTGGAAAAACTGGACAGCTACATGTAAGAGAATGAAACTGGATTACTGTCTAGCCCCATACACAAAGGTAAACTCAACGTGGATCAAAGACCTGAATGTAAGTCATGAAACCATAAAACTCTTAGAAAAAAACATAGGCAAACATCTCTTGGACATAAACATGAGCGACTTCTTCAGGAACATACCTCCCCGGGCAAGGGAAACAAAAGCAAAAATGAACATGTGGGACTATATCAAGCTGAAAAGCTCTGTACAGCAAAGGACACCATCAGTAGAACAAAAAGACATCCTACAGTATGGGAGAATATATTCATAAATGACGTATCCAATAAGGGGTTGACATCCAAAATATATAAGAACTCACGCACCTTAACAAACAAAAAGCAAATAATCCAATTAAGAAATGGGCAGAGGACATGAATAGACACCTCTCTAAAGAAGAAATTCAGATGGCCAACAGGCACATGAAAAGATGCTCCACATCACTAGTCATCAGAGAAATGCAGATTAAAACCACAATGAGATATCACCTCACACCAGTGAGGATGGCCAACATCCAAAACACAAACAACAACAAATGTTGGTGAGGATGTGGAGAAAAGGGAATCCTTCTACACTGCTGGTGGGAATGCAAATTAGTTCAACCATTGTGGAAAGCAGTATGGAGGTTCCTCAAAAAACTCAAAATAGAAATACCATTTGATCCAGGAATTCCACTTCTAGGAATTTACCCTTAGAATGCAGCAGCCCAGTTTGAAAAAGACAAATGCACCCCTATGTTTATCGCAGCACTACTTACAATAGCCAAGAAATGGAAGCAACCTAAGTGTCCATCAGTAGATGAATGGATAAAGAAGAAGTGGTACATATACACAATGGAATATTATTCAGCCATAAGAAGAAAACAAATCCTACCATTTGCAACAACATGGATGGAGCTAGAGGGTATTATGCTCAGTGAAATAAGCCAAGCCGAAAAGACAAGTATCAAATGATTTCACTCATATGTGGAGTATAAGAACAAAGAAAAAATACTGAAGGAACAAAACAGCAGCAGACTCACAGAACTCAAGAACGGACTAATAGTTACCAAAGGGAAAGGGACTGGGGAAAATGGGTGGGAAGGGAGGGATAAGAGGGAAAAAGGGGCATTACGATTAGCAGATGTAATGTTGGGGGGGCACGGGGAGGGCAGTACAACTCAGAGAAGACAAGTAGTGATTCTATAGCATCTCACTACGCTGATGGACAGTGACTGTAATGGGGTTGGTGGGGGGGACCTGATGAAGGGGGTAGTTTAATAACCATAATATTGCACATGTAATTGTAGATTAATGATACAAAAATAAATTATTATAAATAATAATAATAATAATAAAAGAAGGAAAAAAAAAGAACATCTGCTAAATGCTCAGACTGTGTGAGGCACAGGAGTGGACTGTGATTGCGCTTAGGATGCCTGAGTTTGAGTCCCAGCTGTGCCATTTTCAGGCTGTGCCTCTTGGCCAAGTCCTTCTACCTTTTGGAGCCAGTGGTCACCTCCCACTGTTGCTGCAGAGCTCAAAAGTGACCAGAGCAGTGAGAAAACTTTGTAAACCAAAAAGTTCCTTACAACTGTCAGTTGTTGCTACAAGGTTCCATAGGAGGAGGGAAAATAAAAAGGAGCCCACTTCTCACGGTTTACAGTCCAAAGGGAAGACAATCTCATGGGCTCAACTAAGTAACCTATCTGCAAAGCACTAAGAACTTCCTGGGCCCGCAGTTCCCCTGGGAGGAGGGCTGGGTGTGGGCAGCTAGTGTGTAGCAGACTCGCAGACCCCAGGAGAAGAGCATTCCCTTAGTTTCCTTAGCCTTAGGCAAAGCTGTGCTCCTACAGCTGCTACGTAAAAAAGCTCCTTCCTAATGCAGCCCCTTGACAAGCTGGATTACAACTGTGGTAATTCACAGGCTGTACTTGCTGTGGAATCCAGACTCTGTGTGGTACAGGTGAGTGTCCACCAAGCAGGGGACCCCATCACTGCCTGAATTGCTGCCTCCAGGCTGTGGGGGACACAATGTTCCCCACCGCCAGGAAATGAAGCCAAGGTGGGACCTAAGCATCCTCCCAGAGAGAAGAGGCAGAGCAGGACAGACATAGGGTATCATCCTAATATGTCCAATGCCATCTTACCCTTTAGTGGAACTGTTTCTCTTTCTTGCCCCTCCAGCCCTCCCTCTGGAGGCAAGGACAACTTAATAGCTCTCGAAAGATAAACCTACATCCTTCCCAGGGATGATGAGAAGAAATGAGAAAATGCATCTCAAGTGTAGGTATAAAGAAGGTTCACTGAATGGCTTGTTTTATCATTATTTACCTTTGGGCCCATCCCTTTCACTCCCTGTGCCTCAGTTTTACCCTGTGCTCTGAGATTAGACTGATAACCAGGACCTTTCACCTTTAAGAGCCACTGCCTCTCTACCACATTACTTGTAATGATCTTCTGCAGCCTCAGTTTCACGAGCTATGAAGTGGGAAACCTGGGCCTAGTGGAAGTTCCTCAGAAGACTGAGGCCTTTGTCATGACTCACAAAGGGTAAGGTCTGCACCCAAATACAGTGCCTGACATCTAATGGGCGTTCAGTAAATACTTACAGAATGAATGAATGAACAAATGAGTGAAACTGAAGTACTGTTTCCACCCCACCAGCTGTCTCTGTAAGATGCTAGAACTATACTAATTTACACCCATTATTACTAGAAGACATCCCCCCAACCCTCGGGGAGGTCCCCCATTTTTATCACACCCCACAAGTAATATGGGGAACAGGAAGAGGTTGTCTTAGTCTGTTTGGGCTGCTGTAACAGAATACCGTAGACTGGGTGATTTACATACAAGAATTTATTTTTCATTCCCCTGGAGGCTGGGATGTCCAAGATCAAGGCATCTACAGATTTAGTGAGGATCTGCTTGCTGGTTCACAGATTGCCATCTTTTTGCTGTGTCCTCACATTGGTAGAAGGGGCAAGGGAATTCTTCAGGGTGTCTTTTATAAAGGCACAGAATCCCATTTGTGAAAGCACCACCCTCATGACCTCATCGCTTTCCAAAGTCCCCCCCTCCAAACACCATCACACTGGGGATTAGGTTTCAACATATAAGAATTGTGAGGTAATAAAAGTATTCCATCTATAGCAGAGCTTCCCAAACCTTAGTCCTCTGTATAAATATCACTTGGGAGTTTGCTAAACAGTGGGTGCATGGGCCCATCTCAGAGATACTGAAACAGAATCTCTGTGAGAAAGGCCCAGACAGCTGCCTTTTGTGTGGTTTCTTTTTAAAACTTCCATTGTTGAAATGTTCAAATATGTGTAAAAGTAGAACCAATAGTTTAATGAACCCAAGTCCCTATGATCCAACATAAAAAAAATTTCAACACATGACACTGGTTTCATTTATGGCCCCACCCCTTTCCCTTCAAATCCTGGACATTACTTTCCTACATCCCTACATACTTCTGTTTATAGTTCTTTAAAAAATACATTTAAATACAAAATACTTTTAAATACTCTTTTAAAAAATTCCTAAAATAAATTTTAAAATTGCTTAATATCATCAAAAGTACAAGCATATTCAAATTATGGTTTGTTCAAATCAGGATCCAAACAAGATCCATAACTTATGACTGGATGTCTTTTTTAAGTCAGTTTTTAGAAAATTTTCTATTTATTAGTAATTTTAAACTCACATAGAAGTTTCAAAAATGACAGAGCTCCTGGGTATCCTTTTACCAGCTGCCCCCAATGATAACATCTTACCTAACCATAGTATAATTAGCAAAACCAGGAAATTGACATTAGTACAATACTATTAAAACTACAGACTTTATTTGGACTTCATCAGTTTTTATATACACTGTTTTCATTTTTTTCCTTTTGCATTTAGTTCTATGAAGTTTTATCACATGTATGGTTTGTGGAACCACAACCAAGATACAGAACTGTCACCAAGAGAAAGTCCCTTGTGCTAAACAACTCTTAACTCCTAGCAACCACTAATCTTCTATCCAGCACTGTAATTTTGTCATTTTGAGAACTTCTATAAATGAAATCATATAATATGTAACTTTTTAAGATTGAATTCTTTTCTCTCAGCATAATGCCCTTGAAATCTATTCAAGTTGTTACAAGTGTCAGTAGTTGGTTTGTTTTTATTGCTGAGTAGTGTTCCATAGTAAGTCACTTTTAACTTACAGGTTTCCCCTCATCACTTTTGTTTTCTTGCCATTTATTTAACAATCTGTCCTATAGAATTTTTCTCATTCTGGATTTTGCTGATTTCATATCCGTCATGTCACTTCACTTGCTCCTCTCTTCTCAGTTCTTCCTGTAACTGATAGGTCTCCAAGCCTAGTCAGAATGAGATGGTGCTCCGTAAGGAACCCCATCCCCACTGGCAATACTGAGGCAGGTATTAGGAATACACCTGGAGAAAGGATGGACAGCAGGGAGAGCTGTGCAGACTGGGGAAGCCTGAGGAGGCTTCCTGTAGGAAGGGCTTTGCACTGGCATGATGCTCCAGGCAAGCAGCACCAGAGGCTGAATGTGAGGCACCACAGTGGCAGAGGAGGGGGTAGGGTTAGGCAGAGCTTCCTGTGCAGGCTTCATGCTGGGTTCCATGGAAGGCTGAACCCAGGACACTGGTGAAACCTTCCCACCCCCATACTCCACACCCCACACCACTGCCCTCTCTCACCTCCACTCCTAGGACACTCCTGAGCTGGGAACTAACCCAAGTGATTGGAGGGTGTGCAGCTGGGGGAGGGGACAATGCCTCCCAGGCTTTGTTAGGGGTCAGGTTGGAGGGCTGTGAAATTGTCCTAAAGCCCTTAGGCGTGCCAGGCATCCAGCACAGCCTCCAGAGGTCTCCTTCCCAAGACGGAAGACCTGAAAGCTGGGGAGGTGAGGGGTATGCCTCCAGATGAAGGGGTGGGCAGGGAACCGGGAGGTAGGAGGACCTTGGAGCCCAGATGCGAGTCTGTGGTTCTCAGGGTCAAGAGGGCCCTCCTGCTCTTCACAGGAACCGAAACTCTCTGAAGCCTGTGTCACGGGAGCTGTGCCGCTTTTGCCTGCACACTTCCCTCCCGGAAGTGAGTACAGCCCTCCGGGCTGCATGGACAGCTCTGATGTGCCAAGCATCTCATATTGTCCTGGGTCTCTGCCCCCTGCCCGCCAGGGCTACAGGAACGCCAAGCCTCTGGGTGCTTGAAGTCTGCACACCCACTGAGGCTGGCCTTCTGCATGTACAAGGACCATCACGTCTGATCCTCACGGCTCTTCTGTGGGGCACGTGTTGTTGTTTCTATTTTACAGAAGGGGGCATGGGCTCAGAGAGAATAAATGCCTTGTCCAAGGTCATACAGAATGTTAATGTACATCCTTTTCAACCTTGTCTTCCCCTGTCACATTCCCTTGAACCTTGTCTTCTTCAAGCTAAAGAATATCTAACCTCAATTTCTCTTACCTCCATGAGGGTGTCCTTTGTTTTTTTCCTCAATGCGCAAGGGTGAAAGATACATGATGGGAGATCCTGCCTTCTGGGAAGGGAGGGGCAAAAGTAGAAATAGGAACTTTTTCTTCAGAGAATGAGGAGAAGGCAGGCCCCATCAGGCTATAGGAGCTGCCAGAAATCTGTTGGGGAGAGCTAGGGTACTGTAGTTCATTCTGGGAGGAATGTGGGGATGGGGGACCTTTCCTGGCATAGGAGGCGCTGTAGAGTTCCCAGAGACAGGTCACTCTGGGTCAGTGGAATCACTGGATAAAGGCCTACAGGGGCAGAAGCAGGAAGCTGGTCCCAATTAGGCACTTGAAATAGTATGGCTGGAAGAAGCTTTTGTGGTGCAGATGGGGATGTTGAGGCCCAGAGAAGGGAAGAGGCTTTCCCAGAGACACACAGCAGTGTAGGAGCCCAGGTCTGGGCACCACCCAGCTGCCAATTGGAGCTCACATCAAGGAGTCATGTGCCAGGCTGTGCACTAGAAGAGGGGTCATCCTCAGCTAGGTCCTTGATGGCTCCTGCCAAGCTTCAGAGACAGGGCCTTATTTGAGTCACTTATATGCAGGACAGAGTGGCACGGAACAGTGCTTGCCCTGTGTAGGCATGCAGTGCTATAGGGTTAAGCATGCCATCCAAAAAGGCAGGAGTAACCTAAGGTCACACAGCTAATACATGGTAAAGCCAGGATCTTGTTCTCCAAGGTCTGGGTCTTAGCCCCAGCAGAGCCTCCTGGGAGAACCTGACCTCTCCAGCCTGTTGTGGGAGACATCAAGAAGACATGACCACCAGTTGACCCATGAGCTGGCCCCAAGCAATTAGACGCTCCTCCCCACCTCCCCTGGCCTCGGAATGTGGGTTCCCTTTGCCTTCCTGGCTCCCAGAGGCTGCCCCAAGGACACAGCCACGAGATAGTGGTGTGGTGTTGAGACTATCTGGGTGTGGTTGAACCCAGTTGAGGCATCTTTATAAACATCTAAGATTTGATGGGAAGGTACAGAGATCTACTCATCTTGTGACCACCCAAGACAAGGCGCACATCTAAGTTCCATTGGTTATTAAACCTGCCACCTACCACTCAGGAGTGGTCTGCCTTTTTCTTCAGTCTCTCCCTACTGTCCACATAGCTGTGCCAGCTTCAGATTGCTCCTGGAAAGCTCCCTAGGAGTTTGCCATCCAACATAGTCCAGACTGAATGCTTCAGGAAGGAGACACAGGTATTTGAGGGATCTGGGCTATCTCTGGCTTCTCCCAATCCTTCCATTGCCTTCCATCCCACCGGCCAGCCTGTCAGCTTGTATTGAGGCAGACACCTGGAGGCTCTGTGAAGGTGCTAGGAACTTCAAAGTTCTTTCAAAGTTCATCTATATTTCCCCCAACATAAGAGTCTGTACTTTTCACTCATTACCAGACAAACTCTTGCCCATCCTATACAGCCCAGCTCAGAGGTATAGCAAATGACCATGTACAAAGCCACAGAGGGAGTCGCACCACATTCCAAAGAATCTTACAGACCATGATCTTTGGCCACAAAGCAATATACTTAGAAGTCAACAAGAAAAAGATAAACCTCTCATAGGTTGGAACACTAAAAACCACACTTCTCAATCATCCATGAGTTAAAGAGGAAATGACACTGAAATTATGAAATACTTAGAACTAAAGGATAAGGAAAGTACAAGCAGTTCTGTTTCCTTTGTGAAGTCAACATCCCTGAGCCCATGTGCCAGTAGCCTCCCTTGCCCCTCAAGATACACTCTCCACCCTTGTCCATCCAGCTATAGGCCCCAGGAGGCCTACGTCTACGGGCTACATCAACAGGTTCCTTTGTCCCTGGCTTCAGGTTGGATTTGGCAAACAGGGAAACCTGGCCAGAGATTGGAGGGAGGGAGGGAATGAGGCCCTTTTTTAGCCCTGCCCCTTACAGTATGATTGCTGTGGGCTGGGTGTGGCCCTCCTCGAAGGTCCCACTTTTACCATCCTTCCCCACACCCCTCAGCTAGGAGAGAGCATCAGCCCAGGGCAGACAGTGAAGCGCTGTTCTTGCCCTTTGGTGATAGGCTATCCTGTGGTTTCCCTACCCCCTGACTACACCTCTAAATAGCACCTTCTTTAAACTTTTCTCAAGTACCCAGTTGGGCTCTTCCATGTGTTTCCTGCAGATAATCCTACTCTTACAGCCTGCTCACCATCAACCATAACTGTGTTCACACTTCTAGATGATGGAGCTCTGACCTCGTGTTATCTCTGTGTCACCCCCCTGCTGACCTGTCAGTGACTGGGTGAGCTTCATCACTTCGTCCCCTGCTGTCAGTGCACAGTCGTGTTCAGTAAAGGGTATTGATTAGGATATCAAGCAAATGAATTTGTTTTTAGTTCCTTTTGCATACACTAGAGCATGCAAACGTTTGCTTATAGGGAATTTGGGGCACAGTTAAGACTTAGACATAAAAGAACTCTAGACCAGGGCAAAAATAGGTGCTCAACAAAAACTGAATCCTCAGTTCTACAAGCTGGGATTTTTTTTTTGATGGTCATTGCTCTTTTTTTTTCTTTTTTTTATTAAGTTATCATTGATATACATACAATCTTATGAAGGTTTCACATGAGCAACATTGTAGTTTCGACATTCACCTACATTATCAAGTCCCCAACACACACCCCATTGCAGTCACTGTCCATCAGCGTAGTAAGATGTTAAAGAGTCATTACTTGTCTTCTCTGTGATATACTGCCCTCCCCGTGACCTACCTATATATGTGTTATGAGCTGGGATTCTTAAGGATCTAGTGTGTTCTCATGCCATCAAGCAAGCAGGAGATCCAGACACAAGAGGAGCCCAGTGAGGCATCTATGCCAGGGGAAATGGCCCACCTCCTGTCTCCCCCTCTCCCCTTCCCCTGCCTACTCATCTCCTGCACCTGTCCAAAGTGACTTCTGCAGCCTATCTGTCTGCCTTGGCCCTCCTCCCCACTGGAAGGCCTCCAACCTTCCCTCCCATCCCAGGACAGAGCCAGCCAACTGGTCCCTGGGCCAGGGCCCCACACTCTGCATTGAGTGTTTGTGGGGTATCCGTCTGCTCTGGGGGGCAACCCACACAGAAAAGTAGAAAGAGCAGATCAGTCTCCAAGGGTTTGTATTTGGTTGGCGGGAAGGAGGGGAAGATGATATCCCAAAGTGGGAACAGCTGATGGGGTAAATGGGGTGACTTTGGGTGAGGAGGAAGGAGAATCTGCCCAGCCTGGGCAAAGCCCCCAGCCCTGATGTGAACCTTCCGGGACATTTCTTTAGTGCTGGGGTGAGCGACTCAGCTCGATTCCTAAGGCATTCATTCATTCATTCATTCATTCAGCAACTGGGTATTCAGTGCCTGCTATGTGCCAGGCACTGTGCCAGAAGCTGAGGGTATGGGAGTGGACGGGACTGACCTGATCCCTTATTGAGCTCTGGGATGCGTGAGACCGATGATTCTAGGAGGGCAAGAAACCATTATCTAGCAGCTCTTTTGTTTCTGCTCCAGACAAAAGCCGGGCTTGTCCCCATTTTACAGTCGAGGAAGCCGAGGCTGCCTCCTTGGCAGAAGTCCAAGGAGACGCTGAGAGGGCCGGCTGCTCAGTCAGTCCTTTGCCCAGGGGGAAACTGGAACCCTACAGGCACTTTCCGGAAGGCTGGAGTGCGAACTCCCGAAGGGGGTCCCCTTTCCCCGCCCCTTCCCCGCCCCTTGGCCGCAGCGCGGCGGGGCCCAGGAGGGCCGGGGCGGAGCTGGCGTCGCCTCGGGGGCGGGAGGGCGACCGCGGCCCGGCAGGACAGACAGGAGGACCGGCAAGGAATCGGCACACCAAAAGGACGGGAGAAGGAAGCGACCCTGAGCGCTGGGGATGTGACCTCACGGGCAGGGGAGGATCGGCGCTAACCCTCGAGGCGGACGCCGTGAGTGAGCGCCCGCGCCCCCTGCGCCCCCGGCCCAGTCTTGCTTCCACTTTCATTTCTTGGGCTGTCCCGACGTGGCACTGTCCGGACGGGACCTCCGTTCGAAGGCAGGCTAACAGCAGTCCTCTGTCCGGGGTCTGAGGCTCAGAGCCGCGAAAGCTGGAGCTGGGGGGTGGCGGTGTTTGAGGGGGGGGCGTGTCTTCGGGAGCGGAAATGTCAGGCCTGCACCTCTGGGTCCTTCCACCGGTCGGTCGTTACTGCTGGGTGAGCGCGAGGAGGGAGTCTGTGAGCACAGGGTAAGGTCAAGGGGTGGGCATGGGTGGCCGAGGGCCGCGGGTAAGAGCGGGGAAAGCCCGCCTCTATTTTCTTGGACCTTTGCCCTCAGGGCACCCCCACATCGCACAGCCCTAGGCTGGATTCCGAGTTCAAACTGGGGCCAGCCGCCAGCCAAGATCCTGGGCCAGGCCCCGAGGAGTGGTAGGTGTGGTTTTGGCAGGGGGCTGAAAGTCAGAAACAGGCGTGGTCTTCATGTGAGAAGCCCTGACGCCCTTCCCGGGAATGAGCCATCCCTGGGCATTTTCGGAGCAAAAGGATACCCAGAGTTAGGAAACGGGCTAGGAGGCAGTGTGGCCTCGGTTCCAGGAGGGGACAGAGGTCCTGCCAGGGTGGAATCCCAAGAAGGGCATGGGAATGGAAAGTGAAAAGCGGCATGGATAGATACCCCGCACCCAAGCTTACACTTTCCTGGGAAAAGACCCAGACCTTGAAATTCTACAGCAGGAAGATGAGACGAGCTCACTGGCCAGGAACCCGGAGTTGCTGTGAAGGTATGGGGGAGGCCCAGTGTGTTGGGGTAATGGGAATTAGGTTGTTCTAATTGGTAGGAACATGCTTCCCCTCTTCCTTAACTCCCCTCCACAAGATCAGCAACCAGCCAGGCAGGAAAACAACCCTTTACTCTTTGTCTTGGGCTAAGCCCCACTGTATCCCACTTCCCAGTTCTGCCATTGGAGATTCCCTGTCTGTAACTTGCTATGTGAAGCCTATCTCCTCAAGTCCTCTTTCTGAGCCTTATTTTCCCCATCTGTACAAGAAACATGTTGAGCCAGCTGATTTCTCAGGGCTATTTCAACCCTAAGATCTTGATTCTAAGCTTTCCTTAAAGCCTGAGCATCTGTTATGTGCCAGGCCCTGACCTAGGCTGGGGAGTGGGATGTAGGGACAGCAATGACCAAGAAGCAGCCTCCACCCCAGGAGAAAGATCTGGGTTCAGTAGACGGGCCTGTGGGAGGAGGTAGCATTCAACCTGACCATGTATAGGCAGGCAGAGAGACGAGTGTAAGAAAACACACAGAGTTAGGAGAGTGGGGGGCCTGTTCAGAGGTCAAGAGCAGCCCAGGGTGGTTGCCCAGGGCGGAGGCACAGGAAAAGTAGGGTGAGGTGTGGAATGCCAGAGTGAGGGTTTGTTGGTAACTGCAGTGAAGGAGGCCATGTGATGGGGGAGAGCCAGGAACCCCACCTAAGGCAGTATTAGTGATTTTGGAAGCACCTTCCCTGAGCAGAATTTAGAACACAGCAACAGCAGCAAGTGAAGCATGGAAATCTCCTCTTGGGTCAGGAAATTCAGGTCCCACACTTGGGACTTGTTGGGGCTAGAAGTTGAGGGGCAGGGGATAGATGAGAAGAACTGCCACCTCTTTGAGGGTTTTTCCCAAGAGGACAAGATCCTGTTGGGAGACCTGCCCCTACTTCTCTGAACTCTTCTCATTTTATTTGACTGCCCCCATCCTGGCCTGCCGGTTGTGGGTACAAGGAAGAGGCCTTGTTCTAAACTTCTCCTCCACTAGCTTGGCTTGTTGCCTGACGTGACACCTCCCTCCAGCCCACGTGTGCTGTGCCTTTGGTCACACCCACTATCGCCTTGTTCCCATCCTCCTTCCCCAATCCTGTCCCAGCATTACTAGAGACTTGAGAAAGGAAAATGTTCCAGTGTGAGCTTTGAGGTCAAGCCAGGCTTTGTGGCTTATTTCAAGCCTCAGTCTAGGACTAGAGTCAGGACTCAAATTGACCAGGGTCAGGGCTCAGTCAGAGTTCAGCCTGGAGCCAGAACTCAGTGCTTAACCCACAACTTAATGCTCAGTCTGGGGTCAGTGTCAGTGCTCCGTTTGTGGCTAAATTTCAGGCTCAACAGGTACCTAGGTCTGCATTTTCCAAGAGGTCCCACACTCACAGGGGAGAAGAGAGTACTCTGAGAGTCCCAGAAATCTGGCTTGTATTAGAGAGCCCCAGGAAGTTGCATGTGCCAACTCCATGCCTACTACAAGGGTCACGCAGTTGCAGTAGAGTTGGTACTAGAACCAGGATATGTGCCCCCAAGCCTGGGGCTCTGATTGTTATCCCCAAAGTCTGTTCTGAGTCTGGGACCCTTCAATTCTAAGAGGCAAAGCAAATTTGTCTGAGTTCTAGATGGGCCCAGCTGGGATCTGGCTGCAGTCTCCTACCTCCTGGTGCCAGGCACATGGTGGGCGCTCTGGGAACATCTGCTGAGTGTCATGTGCAGGGGGAGGGTCCAGTGGCTTGTTCGGGTTTGGGGCTGGAGTAGGCTGGCTTAGGTGGAAGGATCTCCAGCCACTGCTGGAGGAAGTGACACCCTTCTAGACCTACCACCTCCTCCTTTCCTCCAGCACCTGCAGTCATATTCAGAGGCCACCCAGCTGGCCATATGAGGGCCCTTTCCTCTTTCAGGGTAATAAAAGGAAAGTACATTTTCGATAGAAAAGTCCCTCCTGCTCCCTGGGAATCCCCCGTGGCAGGATGGATCACCGGACATCCCAGAGGAAACTGAAGGCGGGGCCCTCCCCCTCCCCCCAGACAATGCGGCCAGGCTCTCCCACGCTGCACCAGCTGGCCAGTGGGGCCCCCTAAGGTCATTTTATCCAGGCCTCTGCCTCCTGGTGGGCATGCCTGTAGGAAGCCTTTACCACCTCTCTAATGGTCAACAGCAAGTCTGAAAATTGCTCCAGGCCTCTGAGATGCAGTGAAAGTGGAGAGGATGGGAGGGCTGTGGGCACTTGACTGGGGGAGCTAGGGTAGCCTGGAAATAGAGCAGGGCTGCTGGACCTAGGTTACGAGGATGATTTTGATCCCAGGCAGGGGTAGCAGAGGTTGGCCAAAAGCTGAGAGGTGAGACAAATGATGTGTTGGGAAGTCAAAGCCCATTTGACTGACGACTGTGCTTTCCCATACCCTTGGCCCTGGCATCCAGGTCCATACCCCTGGACACCCGGCCTTGGACCCAGCCTGGCCATGGCGCTGTGCCTGAAGCAGGTGTTCGCCAAGGACAAGACGTTCCGGCCTCGCAAGCGCTTTGAGCCCGGCACACAGCGCTTTGAGCTGTATAAGAAGGCTCAGGCATCACTCAAGTCGGGCCTGGATCTGCGCAGTGTGGTGAGGCTGCCACGTGGCGAAAACATCGACGACTGGATCGCCGTGCACGTGGTGGACTTCTTCAACCGCATCAACCTCATCTATGGCACCATGGCCGAGCGCTGCAGCGAGACCAGCTGTCCGGTCATGGCAGGAGGGCCCCGCTACGAGTACCGCTGGCAGGACGAGCGCCACTACCGGCGGCCCGCCAAGCTCTCTGCACCACGCTATATGGCCTTGCTCATGGACTGGATTGAGGGCCTCATCAATGATGAGGATGTCTTTCCCACACGTGTTGGTGAGTACCGCCCAGCAGGCCCATCAGGCCTGGCCAGGGAGGGAGAGAGCCACCTGAGCCCATTCCGCAGCCCAGGCATTTAGATGATTTAGCAATTCTGTAAGGGGGCAGGGATTTTCATCCCCATTTTGTAGAAAAGGAAAGTGAAGCTCAGAGAGGTTAAGGGAGTACTCAAGATCAGGCATCTGATCCTGACTCCCAGTTTGGGGCTCTTCTTGTCTGAAGCTTGAGGGTCCCTCCAGGGACCAATCTGACAAGACCACTGTGACTCTCAGAACCTTCCAGAGCAGGCACCTCAAGGGGTTCCTAGCAGGCACTCTGATTGGGCTGATCCGACTTGCAGCCTCCTGGGACTCCCTCTGACTCCAAGCCCCAGGAAACGGAAGGAGGTGAGGACTGGGCCAGATGGTATCTCCTCCTCAGGGGTCTCTGGGGCAGAATTTTCCCTGGACAGGCCCAAGCCATGAGGCCTTTTCTTATCTCAGCTGGGCAGCCTGGACGGGTGCCGGTGGAGAGGAGAGATGAGTGATGTCACCCTAGCCCTGCTTCCCCACCCCAGGGCAGCAGGAGTGGGTGTTGGCCCAGAAGCTGAGCAGGCGTGACACTGTATTCGTCACAGCAGCCCCACCCCCACCTGGCCTCGCATTCATGGTGTTAGGGTTAAGGGAATCAGATGTGGGTGGGGTAGTGTGGCCCAGCCCAGAGGGAAGAAGTCCGAATGCGAAGTGAAGCTGGGTACTGAGTCACGATTTAGTGCCCACAGCCCCTCCCCAGAAGGTGGCCTGCCATTTCCTGCACCATCATGCCCTCCACATGGGAGGAAACTGGGCCAAGAGAGCAATCAGGAGGGATTCAGAACTGCAGCTCAGGTCTCTTGGGGCCCAGGGCCCCACATCTAGATGGGCAGGACAAGTGTGGGGCACCTGGGCTGGGCCTGGAAGGGCCCACAGGGAGGCAGGACTCAACACCACTTGAGAGCAGTGAGGAAAGAGGCCTCTATGGAGTGGGTGGGCTGGTGGGGGTCGGTACCAGGCTCTTATTCCTTTCTAGCCTTACTGCCCAGGCCTGTGAAACCCCAGGTACCTGTCCTTAACCCTGGGATGGCTCTGCCACAGCAGAGAAGAGTGGGTAGCCACCGGGTCTCCACTCACTGAGCATGGGGGCTGTGCCGAAACTGCCTTCTCCACAGGTCCTGGGGCTTCTCTTGGGGGGGGTCTATGGTATTTATCTCTGAGGGGCCTGCAGTGCTGTGCTGAGAAGGTTTGAATCCTGCCTCCGATCTGTTCTAATTAATAGTTATATGGCCTTGGGCAAGCAACTCCACCTTTATGCACATTTTATCCTGTCTAGAATGGCTGTCATATCAGGCAAAAGGCTCAAAGGACCCAGTACAGGGCCTGGCTCATAAATGGAAGGTTCTTTCTGTTACTGAATATTTGAAGGAATGAGAGGTGTCCAAACTAGTTCTTGAAGATTTAGTAATTCTCAGGATCGGGGATCTGGGGCTGCTGTGTGAATAGCTACAGAGAGAAAGGAGTTGGTGTGGGCCTGGAGAGGGAGATAGAATCAAATCATGAAAGGCCTTGAACGGGTGCCATGCTGGGGAGGTAGGACTCAGTACTGTAGGCCGACACTTTTAAAAATGGACCCCAGTTGTTGAACCCTCCTTGGAATTGTATCCAAGGATGTCATGTGAGTACACCTGCTGATGCATAGATTTCTGAGGAAAGTTTGGGCATAACTTTTATCATAGTCTAAGAAGGGTTGGTCAGTGACCCAAGGTTGCAGAGTCCTGCTCAGGGTGATGGGAGAGGGTGGAAGATTATTTGTATTTCAGCAAGGGAGATTTGTGCATCCTTCAAAAGGGAGGTATGAGAGAAAGCAAACCACGATCTCTCTCTTGCACAGGGAGGGGTGCTAGACCGTCAGTGGCAAAGGCTGCCTGGTGGGGGAGAGCAGGGCTTCATCACCAGCATGCTGATCCCCCCGCTTCTGCCCGTCCCCACCCCCTAGGAGTTCCCTTCCCCAAGAACTTCCAGCAGGTCTGCACCAAGATCCTGACCCGCCTCTTCCGCGTCTTTGTCCACGTCTACATCCACCACTTCGACAGCATCCTTAGCATGGGGGCCGAGGCGCACGTCAACACCTGCTACAAGCACTTCTACTACTTTATCCGTGAATTCAGCCTGGTGGACCAGCGGGAGCTGGAGCCACTGGTGAGGCCAAGCCCCCACTACCCTCCCCCACCAGGCTAGCCTCTGTGAATTTTCAGGTCAAAAGGCTACTTGCTTTAAGAAAATTCAATAGCCAAGTGGATGAATTAGGGGAAGGCAATTCATTTACAATGGATTCTGTACTTTTAGAGAATTCATTCGAGTATCAACTTACAAACCCAAATCTGCAGCCTGGAGTTGGGGTGGGGGTGCTGGAAGAGACCATGTTCAGGCAGAAGAGCAGCCAGCCCTATGGTTTGGGAAGGGGCTACCTGGCAGGTTGAGCCCTGACTGACCCCTTCCCACCTGTGTTTCTGCAGAGGGAGATGACAGAGCGGATCTGTCACTGAGCCCAGGCCTGGACGTTGTTGCCTGTCAGATGGACCGTCTGAACACAGAGTGGCTAGGGGAGGGGACCCTCAGAAGTCTGATGGCAGAGGAGCCTGACAGCCCTGGGATCCCTCCCCACCCAAAGTCCCTGGACTTCCAGGTCTAGGGAGTCTGCACACATGTTCCCATGACTGCTCATGAATGAAGAATGGGAGAGTTCAGAGGGGGAGAAACAGAAGGAAAGGAGGAATTATGGCTCTGGCAGGAAGCCTAGGGCTGGGGTCGGCTAAAGGGTTTCTGCTCTGATACTTGACCCATCCATGGTGGTTCCCAAGCCTACCAGGGGGGTGTGGATGTGGCTGAGGTGATGGCAAGAAAGATACAAGAGAGTGAGCAGCCTGTTTGTGAGTAAGCGCATATGTGTGTGTGTGATTTTGACTGTGGGGTGGGTCTGTGAGAGCTAGCTGCCTTAGACCCTCCCTGGCACATAGGAAGCCCTCCGTAAATGATAGGTAAATGGATGCTGCACAGAATGGATGGGTGTTTGGGACCATCAGACCATGACCACTGTGTAAGTGATGGCAGGCAGTGTCCCCTCTCAGTGCATCTGACCGAGTAAGTGCACAAATTGTGGTTATAGATGTAGTGCTATGTTTGAACCTTTCAGGCTACTATCTTCCATAAGAATGAGTTCTAGGGAGCTGGAGAGAGGTTGGAAGGGGAGCCTTGCCCAGGGTACCTACCCCTCACCCATAACAAAAGACAGGTTCTGATTTGCTCTGCCAGAGATACCCAGGAGTTGTCATTTCAACTCATCCTTCTGCCTCCAGGAAGGCCTGATTATAGACAGCCTGCGGTTGGGGATGATCCCTTATGTCCACAAAGGTCCCCGGTCTTTAAACTGAGAATAATACACTCCAATCTAGCTCCCAGAATCTATAGACTTGGCTCCCAGGATTGAAGCCCAGCATAAGGTAATCCTCCAACCCAAAGAGCTAATAGAACTTGAATTGGGAAGCTCTGGAGTCTTGTCTCCCATCCCAGGACACTGAGGACCATGAAGCTAGCGAATGGACTCTTCCAGGCTTGGAGAACCCCATCCTGCAAGGATCTGCCTGCTTCCCTACCGTCCCTTAGACATCCTAGCTGATTGAATCTCAAAGCATAGCTGTCCACAGAGAAACTGGGAAGTTCATTCAGCACTCCATTACTCAGCACCCCCATGCCCAGCTGTGTTTTCAGACGCATGCGTGGGGAAACTGAGGCAAGGACAAGTCTGTTACCTCCCAGAGCCACCATGCTGGGAGGCCAGGATGGAGAGCCAGAAAGGATGTGAGGATCATCCAATCTCACTCACAGAATCATCCACGTACATAGGAGAAAACTGAAGCCAGGAGGAGGGGAAGGACAAACTGTCCAAGGCCTCACAGCAAGACTTTGTGGGACTGGAACAGAAACCAGGAGTCCTGACTCGCGCCAGGGCCGATGCATTGCTTCATAAGGAGATGAGATGCATGTGAAAAGAGGGTTTGACAGCCCTTCTTTGGGACACAGTTGTTCCTGCTTTAAGCAAAGATTTCTAGCCTGATTCTAGAGTGTCCCACCAACCCTCAGTTCTGCTGGAATTGTCTGAAACAAGCCTCCAAAATAATGCCCTGTCCTTGGCCTAGCAGCTGCCTGATCTCTGGAGAAGCAGATGGGACTCCTGAGGCCAGCCAGCTGGGCCTGGAGCTGCTGCCTACAGAGAAGTTCCCAAGGGAGACATACAGGCTCAGCAGATTTGCCAGAGACTCTGGGGGTGGGATTGTCCGAGATTCCCTCGGAAGACAACAGATTGGAAAGTGGATTATAAACTGTGGCCAGTGCTGAGGGGGGTGGGGTGGGGGTGGAGGAATCTATTTTTGTGAAACAGAGCTAAGACTTTATTGTTATTTTTTTTGTAAAATAAAGGAGGCAAAACAAAAAATAGCTGTACTGGTGGGAAGCTGAGGTCTGGGTGCCACATGGCTCCTAGGCAGACTGTGGAAGGAACTGGGCCAGAATTGGGCAGGGAGGGCTTTGCGTTCTGAGATTGCGAGCCATGTGAAGGGACAGCCATTGTGGTCATGTCTGGCCCAGCTCTCTAGGGTGGAGAAGCCAAGGTTTTCCCAGAGCTCTGGGAATTCTGTGCCCAGACTTCCTAGGCTACTCTAGGACCCTTGGAGTAGGGAGGGCTGGCCCTTGCCTTTGAAAGAACTTAGTCTCTTGGGAGAGTCTTTAAGCTCAGGTTTCCTGGCACTGGCTATTCTTACCCCACCCCCTTTATCTGGGTAGTTTATTATAGCTAATGGGTTGAGGAACAGGGCAGAAATACAGGCATACCTCAGAGATATTGGGGGTTCAGCTCCCGACCACCGCAATAAATTAGAGTATCTCAGTAAAGTGAGTCAAATGCATTATTTGGTTTCCTAGTGCATATAAAAGTTATGTTTATACTATAATGTAGTCTATTAAGTGTGAAATAGCATTATTTCTAAGAAAACAATATACATACCTTAATTAAAACATACTTTATTGCTAAAAAATGCTAACCATCATCTGAGCTTTCAGTGAGTCGTAATCTTTTTGCTGGTGACGGTCCTGCCTCAATGCGCATGGCTGCTGACTGATCAGTATGATGGTTGCTGAAGGCTGGAGTGGCTTTGGCAATTTCTTAAAATAACAGTGAAGTTTGGTGCATTGATCAACTCTTCCTTTCATAAATGATTTCTCTGTAGCATTCAATGCTGTTTGATAGCATTTTACCCACAGTAGAATTTCTTTCAAAGTTGGAGTCAATCCTCTCAAACCTGGCTCCCATTTTATCAACTAAGTTTATGGAATATTCTAAGTCCTTTGTTGTTATTTCAACAACCTGTATAGCATCTTTACAAGGGGTAGATTCCACCTCAAGAAACCACCGTCTTTGTTCTTCCTTAACAACTCCTCATCTGCTGAAAGTTTTATCGAGCTTGCAGCAATTAATCAATCTTCAGGCTCCACTTCCAATTCTAGTTTTCCTGTTATTTCCACCACATCTGCAGTTACTTCCTCCCTGAAGTCCCGAGCACCTTAAAGTCATTCTTAAGGGTTGAAATCAACTTCTTCCAAACTCCTGTTAATGTTGGTATTTTGACCTCTTTCCATGAATCACAAATGTTCTTAATGGCATCTAGAATGGTGAATCCTTTCCAGGTTTTCAATTGACTTTGCTCAGACCCAACAGAAGAATCATTATTTATGGCCGCTATAACCAATATGAAATGTATTTCTTAAACAATAAAGGCTTGAAAGTCAAAATGACTCCTTAATCCATGGGCTGCAGAATTGATGTTGTGTTAGCAGGCCTGGAAACATTCATCTCATACATCTCCGTCAGAGGTCTGGGGTGACCAAGTCCATTGTCAATGAGCAGTAAAGTTTTGAAAGGCATCTTTCTCAAGTGCATTGTCCATGAACAGTAATATTTTGAAAGGAATCTTTTGGAGCAGCAGGTCTCAACGGTGGGTTTAAAATATTCAGTAGACCATATTGTAAACAGATATGCTGTCATCCAGGTTTTGTTTTTCCATTTATAGAGCACAGGAATAGATTTAGCAAATTCTTGAGGGCCCTAGGATTTGGGGTATGGTCAATGAGCATTGACTTCAATTTAAAGTCACCAGCTTCATTAGCCCCTAACAAGAGAGTCAGCCTGTTCCTGGAAGCTTTGAAGCCAGGCATTGACTTCTCTCTAGCTGTGAATGGCATGTAGCTAGGTGGAATCTTCTTCCAACATAAGGCTGTTTCATCTACATTGAAAATCTGTTTCGTGTGGCCATATTCATAATCTGAGCTAGATCTGAATACTTGCTGCAGCTTCTAAGTCAGCCCTTGCTGCTTCACCTTGCACTTTGATATTACAGAGACAGCTTCTTTTCTTAAACCTCATGAACCGATCTCTGCTAGCTTCCAACTTTTCTTCTGCAGCTTTCTTACCTCTCTCAGCCTTCACAGAAATGAAGAGAAATAGGGTCCTGCTCTGGATTAGTCTTTGGCTTAAGGGTATGTTGTGGCTGGTTTGATCTTTTATCCAGACCTCTAAAACTTACTCCATATCAACAATAAGGCTGTTTTGCTTTCTTATCATCCATGTGTTCACTGGAGTACCACTTTTAATTTCCTTCAAGAACTTTTCCTTTGCATTCATAGCATGGCTAACTGGTGTAAGAGGCCTAGTTTTTGGTCTGTCTTGGCTTTCAACAGACCTTGCTCAGTGAGGTCAATCATTGCTGGCTTTTGATTTAAAGGAAGAGACATGTGACTCTTCCTTTCACTTGAACATTTTGAGGTCATAGTAGGGTTATTAACTGGCCTAATTCCAATATTGTGTCTCAGGGAATAGAGAGGCCCAAGGAGAGGGAGAAAGACAGGGGAATGACCCCTGGAGAAGTCAGACCACACACATTTATCTGTTAAGTTCACTGCCTTTTGTGGGCATGATTCATGCACCCCAAAACAATTAAAATCGTAGCATCGAAGATCACTGATCACAGATCACCATAACAAATATAATAATGAAAACGTTTGAACTGTTGAGAGCATTACCAAAATTTAACATGGAAACATGAAGTGAACATGTGGGGGACATTGCAGTTTTGAAAACCTGGGTTGGAACATAGGCCTGAGTGACTCAAGACAAGTTGGCTATTTAGACATTCAGGGACACAGAAGGGAACAGGCCAGCATGGTTTCTAAGGACATGAACTTTGGGTGGAGCCTAGTGGTAGTGGTGGGAGAGGTCAGGATATACAGGGGCCTTCAGGTTGTACTAAGGGATCCTGGAAGTGACAGACCACAGAAGCTTGGGAGAAGGCCTCTCTTTCTAGCCTTCACCCAGACTATGAAACCTAGAAAAACCCTGAATATCCCCCAGTGTTGCAGATTTCCTTCCATCATATTGATGAAACCACTGAGCCCAAAGAGGAAAGGGAACAATGTTTGTCAGGTGGATGATGGAAAGGAAGTCCAAGAGACTCTTTAACCAGCATTGCTCACCAGACCCACACAACAATCCATATAAGCAGGGGGTTGGTGTCTACTTCCATGTCTCCAAGGAGGAAACAGACTCAGTCAGGACCTGAATTAAAACCAAGTCAGCCCTCTCATTCCCTCACTACACTTACGGCCTGGGGGAGGGCCAGGGGGTGGTTGAAATGCTAATTTATTTGCAACTGGTGTTCTCCAAGAAATGGAACTTTTAAATGTTTTTAAACTATTGCTTTACTGAAGAAGAAACTCCGTGAAATTACAGGCACCCAAACCTTTTAAGAAATTTTACAGAATTAGCTCTAGTTTTAGAAAAGAGTGGCAGCATTTTACCATAGTAAAATGAATTTTAAAAATTCCTCCCTGGCATGTAGAAACTCTGGGCAAGTTAATTACACCTGGCGCTCTCCCAGCTTTTCCACCTTTACTCGTAAAACACACGGTGGAACGAGCTAACCCCAAATGTCCCACTATCACGCCTGCGCAGTTCCTAAGCTCTCCCCCATCCCTGGCGTATCCAGCAGGCGCAGGCGCAGGCGCAGCTCCACCCCCTTAGCCCCACTCCCGGCGGGCCCGCCCTTCGGTTTTAGTACCGCCTCTTCCGCGTTCCCGGCGGAGTGATCTGTAGATGGGGGTGCGCGCGACCGGTGCCGCCGGGAGTCAGCTGAAGTAAAGAAGTCGGGGTGAGGTATCCCTCCGAGCAAAACGGGGCGGGGGTCTGTGGGTGAGTGAGTGTGTCAAGCAAAGCAATCAGGGCCTCAGAGCGGCCCGAGGTAACGACCCGCCCCTGCTGCGGAGGGACGCTGAAGTGGACGCTCCTTTAGGGTTCTCCTCAGAGCTCCGCCTGTGACCTAGTGGGGCTCGGTGTGTGACGAGTCCAGGGCGCAGCGTGTGTCCTGGACTGGGGTTCCGCCTGTGCCTAGGGTCGGGGCTTGAGCTGTGACAGGTGTCCGAGGTCGGAGCTCAGTCGGTGACCAGTTTTTGAGACTCAGTCTCCACCAGGCTTATGGCTGGGCTCAAGGCTCAGGCAGTCCATCATGAACAGTCTTCCATGTGAGGGATTTATAATACGTTATTTTAAAGTTAACCGTTTTCATGTTAAAGCTCCTGACATGTGTTGGTCGCTGTACGGTGAGAGATACTCGTGTCAGGTGCAATCTGTCCGGGAGTTTCCTATGAGATGGTGGTAGCGGATCCGGGGCCAGCGCGGGTGACCGGAATGAAGTGTTTGAAATGCTTGACTTTGGGTCAGGCAACCCTGGGTTTAGATCTCACTTCTGCCACTTCCTAGCTGTGTGTGCTTGAAAGAGTCATTTCCCCTCTCAGAGCTCTAGTTTTTTTCTGTATAAAAAGGGCATGATTAGGGCCATTGTGAGGGTTGAATAAGATTACATGTGTCACCTAGTATGGCACTGTCACAGAATGGGTGCTGAATACATGGTAACTGTGATGTGTAGAAACTAGGTCATTTTGGACTAGACTACATTAAAGAGGTCCTGGGGGAAGAGTGGAGGTGACGTAGCCTCAGTGGGGTTTATGGGTGGAATTGACCTTGCAGGATGGGAAGAGAAGTAATGCTTTTTGACTGTTGACAGTGTGTCAAGTGCCAAGCTGAGCAGTTAGTGTATTTTGCTCAAATCCTTAGCCATTGGCCAGGTGCTTTCAGCCCCGCTGCCTTAGCTTCAGCCCCTCTAGAGAGGGCTAGGCTGGGAGTGATATAAAGAGGAGACCCAGGGTTGGGTTTTTATAGAGAACTGAGTCAGCAGGAGACTTTGGTACCCTTTCTCCAATTTCTCCCACCTCAGCTCTTACCTTTCTTTGATCCAGAGGATTAATCAGGTTCCTGACTTTGTTTGGAATACCTGTTACTCTAGTGCTGTAGAAGATTTTAATGGTTAGAGGGCCTGGCAAGTGAGCACCTCTTAAACTCCGATTACATGAAGCTGAACCATAGCAGACAGAAACTATGTAAACAGCTGTAGGGTTCCAGCACATGCTTAGGAAGTACACGTAGTCTCCTGTTATGTGGTCCCATAGTGATCTAGTTACATGGTTCCCTTTGCATCCTCTTCATGGGTGCCTATGTGATCTTCCTGAGGTGACATCTTTGCTTAGAAATCTTCACAGGCTTCAATGGCTACTATATAGTAGAGTTTAGATTCCTCAGCCTCACAGACAAGTTTCTCCATAAACTGTTCCCAACCTCTCCCTTGCCCTGTTTCCCTTTGTTCACTCAAACCTGCACCCTGTGCCCCAGTCAAAATTAGTTTTTGTTCCTCAAACATTCCCTGCACGTTCCTTTGTTTGTATTCCCTCCTCTTTCTCATCTTTCAAGGCCCATGTCTCATGTGACCTCATCAGTGAAGCATCTTTGATTCCCCGGTGGATTAATTGTCCCTTTCTATCGTCTGTAGCAGAAACTGAATCTTGAATATAGCTCTGATCACAGTGTACCTTAAAGTATGTCACCCCATATGTACTCTGAATAGACTGGTGGCAAGGGACCATGTTTGTTTCATCCCTCCTCGACCTGGCACATAGTAGGTTCCTGCAGTGTTTGTGGTTGAGGAGTCAATGATGTTTTTTATTTACTCACTTTGGTTCTTGTTTTATAAGCTTCCAGGTTCAGAGTGGGCCTTGTATTTCTCTTCTCTTTGTGCCTAAGGAGAGCCTTTGTTAAGATTGGTGGTGCCCTAATCACAAACAACAAAGGCAAGAATTCTGCACAAGGTAAGATTCTTCATTGCTGCTATTGTTTTCAGGCTGTTTTGCCTTTGCTTTGAGTTTTGTTGGAAGGGAGGCGGTGCTCTGTTCAGGGACCTGCACTGAACGTGATACAGTTCACGCCAGGGAAAGCTCACAGGTGGTTTACTAGTCAGTTATCCTACCCTTGGCCTTGGCTCTGCCTGTTGGAAACCAGCAGCTGTGAATTCACATTTTTCCAGGCCGAAATTTCAGCATATGGAGCAGAAGGCTTTTTGCTGATCACAGAAAATTATACATCGTTTAAGGGAGAAGGAGCTTGAGAACCACCTCTTTCTGCCTCTATAATTTAACACATGGGGAAAGACCCAGAGAGGGGAAAAGATTTGATCAAGATTGCACAAAGAATCAGTCAGTGGTAGAGAGAATACTAGAAGTGAAAAGTGGTGACTGTTTTTTCCAGTCTACTTGTTAATATAATATCTAACATTTATTAACATTTACAGTGTGGCAGATAATGTTTTAAGTGCTTTGTATGTAACATCTCAAAATCTGTTTTATAGACTTAGAAACTGAGGCAGATAGACATCATTCAGATATACTTTCTGATTCCACAACTCTATCTTTCAACATCGTTTTAGCGGCAGTCATCTCCTAACAAGTGTAGTGGAACCATTTTCCAAAGTGCTTGCTCCCATATTACCCTACCTCAGTAACAATATTATACACAGCAGTAATAGTAGTATAACTCCATTTGAGTTCCCAGACCCAGATCCAGTGTATGTTAAGTATGTGGCAGGGGGTCTTCCCACACATAACACCAGGCAGTTCTCGAACAGCAGCAGGGTGTCCAAGAACTCAACTCAATCAATTCTGATGCTATCTGCCCAGAGACAGTGCCAGATTCCTGAGGTTAAGCGCTCTGTCCCACAAGACTGCCCTCTGCCCCCAAATCCAGATGCCAGTGGCAAGTCCCAGGCAGTTAACCTGTGCTTCTGACCAATGGCTACAGATTGGAGGTTCCCACGACCTCTGCCTTGGGTTCAATTAATTTGCTAGAGCCGCTCACAGAACTCAGGAACTCTTGCGTTTACCAGTTTAATAAAGGATACAAGTTAACAGCCAGGTGAAACATGCAAAGGGCAAGGTCCCAAATAAAGGAACGTCTATCCTGGAGTTTGGGGCCTGGCTCCATGGCACGTGGAGGTGTTCTGGTTCCCCAAGCATAGAAGCTCTTCCTGACTGAGAAGCAGGATCCAACTGAGCAGAGAGCAACAGTAAGGCCTTCTCAGGGGTTTGTGTGAGGGCCTCATTGCATAGTCATGATTGACTAAATTATTGGCCATTGACTGATCCAACCTCCAGCCCCTGCCCTTGGGTGGGGGTCCAAAAATCTCTCATTAACATGACAAAATACCCGTTTCACCTTTAAGACTGCAGTGTTTTCTGAAACCGTGGATAAAGACCAGTATACCTGACCAAATATTTATTTCTTATGACTTATGACAAGTATGTATTTCATATAAATGACCAAGTGTGTATTTCTTATGATTCATATTGCAGTACTTCAGTGATGTCTCCCTATATCCTGGAGAGATATCTTGAGTGGACTCCAGAGTGTGTTGAAAGAATGGAAGAAGGAATAAAGCAAGACAACATGAGGATTAGTGGATCTCAGTTTAGGAATATTAGTATACTTTAAAAATTGCATGTTTATCAAGTCAGGCAGTAAATGCAGAGTTTTAGAATAAACTCAGTCTAGGATCTTTCTGTAAAGATTCCCAGTCAAGGATGACAAGATTCAATTCAATGATCACATGTTGAGCTCTTGCTATGTACAAGACCCTGGACTGAGAAATAGACACAGTGGAAAACAGCACATTTCCTGTCCCCTGTAAGTAATTGTCTTCTCAGAGCCTTCTCCCTCCAGTGTATTTGGTAAGATAGATAAGTACATAAATAACAAATCAGACTATGGTAAATGTAGTAAAGAATGTAAACAAAGTGGGTGTTTGGGAAGAGGAGAAATCATTCCCAGCATGACCAAAGTGGGTCTATAGAAGGATTCTTCAAAGTGGAAAATTTATGCTGGAACTTGGAGGAAGTTCATTCCTATGAGAATCTGCAGCTTGAGCAGTGGTTTGTTTAGAGGTGAAAATGAACAGGGATGTGTTTGTGTGTTTAGAGGAATGGAGTTGGTGAAGAGGGGAAATAAGCTGAAATGGTGGATTTGGTACATTTCTGCCAAAATGTAGAAAGGGAAGTGAGGAGAACACTAGCATTTATCAAATGTCTGCTCTGCTTTTTACTTGCAATATGTCAGATGCTTTACATACTGTAATTTTTAAATCTTCACAATCCTGTAATATGGGGATATTTGTCCCCAATTTAAAGATGAAGAAGCCAGACCTCAGAAAGACTAAAGTGACATTCCCAAGTTCAGATAGCTAATAACTGGCGGAGCTCAGTCTAAACCTACTAGTGTTGGATTCAAAGAAACACATTCATTCCATTATGCCGCAACACTCTAAAAGCTATGACTAGGCTTTACTCTGGCTGCAGAATGGAGGCTAGTCTGGAGCAAAGAAGATCACAGAAGGGAGACATCAATGTGGAGGTGGTTAGAATAGTCCAGTTCAGGCCTAAACTGTGAACCACTGACCTAATATGTAAGCTGCCTGGTCTGGGTCTGCTTGATTTGTTTAATATGTGAGCATTTTGGCAGCTCTGGCAGTACTATTAATCAGCCAGTGCATTGCCATCCTAGAATTGGTTTAAGGAGGCTGCAGGCACCTTGTATTTCACATGTGTAGGTTCTAATGTGATACAAGCAGTTGATTACAAAATTGTCTGGGGAGGGAACTCTTTTGGCACATACTGTTCCTTCATTTTCTCACCCTCAAATTCAATAAGAATCTGTAATGGAGGAAAGAGGACTACACTGGGAGTCAAGAAGCTGGCATTCAAATCCTGTTTCTGCCCATTATCATCTGCGAGTCCATGATCTCAGCTGCTTTTTCTGTAATATTGTGGATAAAATGAGAGTTCCTATGGCCAGGATTCTCACCTGGCCCTGGTTGATTAGCTCACTGCATACCTGTGGGCAATATATGGCTGTTAACTCTATAAAAGAGCTCCACCCAGTGCTCTGGGTGCAACAGGGTGGCAGGGCTGCAAGGCTGCAGGAGAGCAGAGCAGAGGCTGGAGTGGTGGCAGCACCGAGGACAGAGGCCCAGAAGACGGCTGTGCAGACAGAGGGGCCCAGAGGATGGCTGTGTGGGACAACTGTGCAGAGAGGCCCAGAGGACGGCTGTGCAGACAGAGGGGCCCAGAGGATGGCTGTGTGGGACAACTGTGCAGAGAGGCCCAGAAGATGGCTGTGCAGACAGAGGGGCCCAGAGGACGGCTGTGTGGGACAACTGTGCAGAGAGGCCCAGAAGATGGCTGTGCAGACAGAGGGGCCCAGAGGATGGCTGTGTGGGACAACTGTGCAGAGAGGCCCAGAAGATGGCTGTGCAGACAGAGGGGCCCAGAGGATGGCTGTGTGAGCAGACGCCCAGAGGCAGAGACCAGCTTGCTGCATACAGACTCGGTCTGAGTGAACAAGATTTTAGTGACTGACCTGCCACCTGGAAATAAAGTTGGGTATAACTCTTTCACCCCAAGAACAGTTTTGGTGTCAATTTCTTTGGTCACACTGAATCTATAGTGAACTTGCCTGGGGCTGAAACCCATTGGCAAGACAATTGGCGTAGTTGGCAGGGTTCATTGTTGACCAAGGAAAAAGACAAGCTGCCCTTATCGGAGGGGTGCTTCAGCAGGCTGCCCCTATGAATGGGGAGACAGTGGATTGTCCCCCAATGGGAATGTGGTATGAGGTGGCTTGCCTTCTAGAAGACTGGGCCCCACCCCAGGACTGGAGGCAAGTGGAGGTGACACCTGAGGCTGTAGGGGTGGCCCTTGGTAAAATAAGTAGATCCTTTGAGAAGCAGAGTGCCCGTGAGGCAGCAGGGACTGTGGGTTGGCTGCTTCTCACAGTATTAAAGAAGTCTACAGAAGAGACCCAAGAAATGGAGGCACGAGAACGCGAGCTGCTAACTTCTGTGGATTCCCTGAGGAAGGAGATGGCTTTGATGTGAGAGGAGGCAGCATGAGAGCGCCGGCAGCAAGGAGCCATTGGAGATGAGATGGCAGTGCTGCCAGGTGTTCTGAAGGAGGAAGAGGCCATCAAGGAAAAAGATGAACTCCTGAGGGAAGCACAGGCGGAGGCAGCATGAGAACGTCAGCTGCGAAGCATTGAAGTGAAGGTAAGAGAGCTTCTGAAGACTGAGCTAGCATTGTTGCGAGGCACTGTAACAGAGGAAGCACTTGGGGGAGTGGAGAGAAAGGTGCCATCAGCCCCAGAAGTGGAGGAGCTGGGGAAGGATGAGGAAGGGTGCCAGAGGCACTGGCGCCTCCTGTATTGAAAGCACGCCCAGTGGTTGTAAAGAAAAAAAAGACCCAGCAGCTGAAAGTTCCCCAAGGAGAGGAGCAGCCCCCTCCCCAGGTGGTGGAGCACTCTATGGTCCGCCCCTACACTCAGGCTGAGCTGGTGGCTGTGGGACTTAGGGGTGGATGGAATTGTTCTTTCTGGATCATAGATGGGAAAGCTGTCTTCCCTGACAGGGCAGCCCGCCTTGAGGCAGCGATTACAAAATGCGAGGTGACACATACAGTAGCTGAAGCAATGAGAACCCGGAAAGAAATAAGACCTGTTACAGGAGGAATTTGAGGGGTCCTGGGAGGGTTACGAGGACCCGGATGTGGGTTGATTTCATACAGGCAAGAGTAGATGGAAGAAAATTAGACAGGAAGCCAAATAGGATCTTACTGGAGCTATGGCAACAACTGAAACCAGAGCAGCAGTTCCAGCCATTAAGACCAAAGAGGCAGAGGTCAGAGACAGAGCCACGAGTCCAGCCTGTGTGTTTGCAAGACTTTTTGCTGGAGAGGCTGAGAACAATATTTGAGCTTCCTTGCACAGGGACCATTGCAGAGGACTAAGGGCACATAGATTGAGAGGAGAGATTCCTGGAGGGGTGGAGTGTGGATAAAATGAGATTTCCTGTGGTCAGGATTCTCACCTGGCCCTGGTTGATTAGCTCACTGCACACCTGTGGGCAATATATGGCTGTTAACTCTATATAAAGAGCTCCATCCAGTGCACTAGGTGCAACAGAGTGGCAGGGCTGCAAGGCTGCAGGAGAGCAGGGCAGAGGCTGGAGTGGTGGCAGTGCTGAGGACAGAGGCCCAGAGGATGGCTGTGCAGACAGAGGGGCCCAGAGGATGGCTGTGTGGGACAACTGTGCAGAGAGGCCCAGAAGATGGCTGTGCAGACAGAGGGGCCCAGAGGACGGCTGTGTGGGACAACTGTGCAGAGAGGCCCAGAGGATGGCTGTGTGGGACAACTGTGCAGAGAGGCCCAGAGGATGGCTGTGTGGGACAACTGTGCAGAGAGGCCCAGAGGATGGCTGTGCAGACAGAGGGGCCCAGAGGATGGCTGTGTGGGACAACTGTGCAGAGAGGCCCAGAGGACGGCTGTGTGGGACAACTGTGCAGAGAGGCCCAGAGGATGGCTGTGTGGGACAACTGTGCAGAGAGGCCCAGAGGATGGCTGTGTGGGACAACTGTGCAGAGAGGCCCAGAGGATGGCTGTGCGGGACAACTGTGCAGAGAGGCCCAGAGGATGGCTGTGTGGGACAACTGTGCAGAGAGGCCCAGAGGATGGCTGTGTGGGACAACTGTGCAGAGAGGCCCAGAAGATGGCTGTGCAGACAGAGGGGCCCAGAGGACGGCTGTGTGGGACAACTGTGCAGAGAGGCCCAGAGGATGGCTGTGTGGGACAACTGTGCAGAGAGGCCCAGAGGATGGCTGTGTGGGACAACTGTGCAGAGAGGCCCAGAGGATGGCTGTGCAGACAGAGGGGCCCAGAGGATGGCTGTGTGGGACAACTGTGCAGAGAGGCCCAGAGGATGGCTGTGTGGGCAGAGGGGCCCAGAGGATGGCTGTGCAGACAGAGGGGCCCAGAGGATGGCTGTGTGGGACAACTGTGCAGAGAGGCCCAGAGGACGGCTGTGTGGGCAGAGGCCCAGAGGCAGAGACCAGCTTGCTGCATACAGACTCGGTCTGAGTGAACAAGATTTTAGTGACTGACCTGCCACCTGGAAATAAAGTTGGGTATAACCCTTTCACCCCAAGAACAGTTTTGGTGTCAATTTCTTTGGTCACACTGAATCTATAGTGAACTTGCCTGGGGCTGAAACCCATTGGCAAAACAAATATGAAGAGTACTTTGGTTCCCTTCTGAGATCTTTTCTCTTGCTAGTGGCATGTGTTGCTTTGTTCTTCCTGGCTCGGGGCAGTATAAGTGGCTGAGACCATGAACCTGGATTCAGAGGAACCAGAGTTTAATTCCAGCTTCTCATCCTTCTTATAGGGAGAGTAGTTAGATGTATAGACTCCAGAGTTGGACTGTCTAGATTTGAGTCTTGGCTCCATCACTTGCTAGCTGTGTGACTTGAGCAAGTTATTTAACCTTTCTGGGTCTGTTTCTTCATCTGTAAAGTCAGGGTCCAAATAATACCCACCTTATGGGGTTATGAGGATAACATATTAAACAGCACAGTGCCTGGCACATAGTAGGGCTCAATAGATGTTAACTTTAATAGTAATAACATAAACAATTATTATTAATGTCCAGCTAGGCACTGTTTTTATAGCAAGTATATTTATTAGGGCCATTTTCCCTATTGTCTTACTCTGACATTGTTGCCTTCTCCTTTCTTCCATTGCCCCATCAGGAAACTTTGAAATACTAGATTGTTCCATCACAGGACTGCAAAGCATAAACCTGACAAAGTGCCTGTTAAAACTCAATGGCTCATTAGAAAATCTTACCTGACTTGTGTTTTCACACACCTCCCCACAGTAAACAGGAACAGAGCAGCATATTTATTCCCTTTTGCACAGCCTTCAACAAAAGTGCTAAGCAAGAGCCCTCCAATTCACTTGCCAAAATGTACAATAACAGTATCCCTGGAAAAGTGGCACCTAATTTGGTTCTTCTTTCTCTCCAGCTTAAACTTCTGTGGCCTTATGCCATTTCTTCGTGTCCCACTTTCCATGAATATGGAAAAGTTCCTTCTGATTATAAAGGGAGGATGAAATCAAGATTTTCTCATGAGAACTTTTTGTGTGTTTAAAGCCAGAATCAGGTTAGGCTTCATCTTCTTTCTCCAGGCTGAACAGCTTTGGTTTCTTTTCCCTCACTCTTAAAACCTATTTTCTGTTGCTTGGATCACATTGGTCATGCTTCTTTCTTTTCGGGTTTTCTACTTCTTGGCAGTGACCCAAACTTGTGCTTAGTCTGCTAATAAGAGCCCAGCTAAAACAGTTTAAGGAAAGAATAACTTCAGGTGTTTCCATTCATTCATTAACATTTATTGAGTGTTTGCCCTGAGCTAGGCCCTGTGCTAGTGTAGGGTACCCAGAGATGAATCAGACATAGTCCCTGTTCTGTCCCTGGCTCACAGTCTTGGGGGAGATGTAAATAAAATGTTGCAGGTGCTGTGATTGAATTATGCAGAAGTGTGGGAAGCTGGAAATTGTTTAGGGAAACTAGGTAGAAACAGATGATCCATTTTGCATGGACTGTAGGTCAAGACTTTTATAGAAGAGTAGTAAGACATAATTCAGGAAAGGGGGTCTGGGGAAAGATTGTGGAGTCCTTGAGTGACAGCACAGAAGCTTGGTTATTACAGAGGCAGTGGACACCCATTAGAGGTAATGGAGTAAGGAAGTGACAGGCTCAAATCTGGCTTTTTGGACCAAGGACAGAGATACCACAAGCCTTAGTCTTACCTGTTCCTGACTGATATTTTCTGCCTTGAAAGTAATATGGTGGATCCCTTGTTTGTATACTCATCTTTTTGGCTCTAAAATTTCTATAGAAAGACTAGTGTTGGGGCTCATTGAACAATTTCATTCCCTATACAGCAGAAAATTCATGAAGAATTGGGAGAGAATTGGATGTCTAGCCTATATAAGACCCAGTGGCAGGCAAATCTGTGCAGGTTTGATCTGGCCACATTTACCCTATCCCAGTCTTAGAGGTAGAGGTGCAGGAATGAAGAGAGGACTCCAGGGGTCATTTGGGTATTTGGTAAGGAATGCTAAGAAGATTCAGATAGTATGAGAGTCATAAGTTCTTTCAGAAGAGGAAGAGAGGCCCAGAGGAATTTGGAATGGCACCAGAAGGAATCAGGGCCAATCAGGCCCTTAGAATCCTGGGTCATGTACCTGCAAACCTCCACAAGTTCTCTCTGCCTTTGTACTTTGCTATCAGTTTATTCCCTCCTGCCGCCCCATTGTGATTTACAGAGGGCCATAGCTGATCTGGGGAAGCCATAGGCCAAGCTAGAATAGTAATTGCTATTTTTTGAGTGCATACTATATATCAGGCATTTGATATTTGATATTCATTAGCTCGTTTAATACACAAGAATGTTATGATGTAGGTGTTATTTCCCTTATTTTATAGGACAATGACAGTGAAGCACAGAGAGATTAAAATTATATTCAAGGCAACCTTATTAATGGATGGTAAGGCCAGAATCTGAATCTAGGCACTAATGCTCAAAAGCCCCTGCGCTTTTTACCTCTCCAACCCTAAAGTAGAATAGTTCCAAGCAACAGAATAACACAAAGCCCGTAAAGGAATTCTGAAGGTTGTTTTTACTATAAGCCTACCAGAGGTAGAAATGAACAGAGGGGTATGTGTGTGTGTTGGGGAGAGGAATGGAGTTGGTAAGGAGGACAAATAAGGAAATAAGCTGGATTGGCAGGCTATGGCCTACGAGCCATATCTGGCTCACCACCTGTTTCTGTATGGACTGTAAGCTAAGAATACTTTCTACATTTTTAAATGGTTGGGGAAAAAAAATTCAAGACATGAAAATTATATGAAAGTCAAATTTCAGCAACCATAAATAAGATTGAAAACTTATTTCAATAGTTTTATTGAAGTATAGCCACAACCATTCATTTACATGTTGTCTGTCTATGGCTGCTTTCGCTCTACAAAGGCAAAATAGAGTAATGTGACTGAGACCAGGTGACACAGAAAGCCTAAAATATTTACCATCTGGCCCTTTACAGAAAAATTTGCCAACCCCCTACTATAGGCAACAAGAACAGATGAAGGGATTTAAAGCTATGGCAAGATAGAAGGTCTAAGGTGTTCAAGGTTGTCCCTGAGGAGAGAGGGTATAACCTGAGCTCCTTTGGGCCCTGGAAATAGTTTCACTTGGCCACAGACACTTGTTTGGGAATGAAAAGCACAATAGGAAGGATTATTATGTGTGCTAACATTCTCTGTTGGATAATAAAGAAATATTTTATGGATGAAGTAATTCAATCAGATATTTACTGGAGCCCTTTTTTGAACCAGATACTATGTCAGATGCTGGAAATATGAAGATGAAAAAGATTATGTCCCTGCCTTTGAGGAGCTTATGGCCTAGCAGGAGAGCCACATATGCATGTGCATTGCCAGCTATATATATTATAATAGTACACTGTGGGCTCCATTAAATGCTGGATGAAGTAGAAAACAGACGGACTTCTTCTATAATTTGTGCAAGTACTTTCAGTTATTTGTGGTGGGCCTTAAAGGATGAGTAGGCATTCTTTTTCAAGGAACTGCATACCAGGCTGGGGGAAAGCCTGACAGTGTGAGTATTTGCAGCTTATGAGGTTGGAGGAGAAAGAGACATTAGAAGTGTTATAAAGGTTCTGTGGCTAGGTGACTGCTGGATGATATAATCTGATAGAGAAGAAGGGAAATGAGGAAGGACATGGTGGATGGAGGTTGAAGACAAGTCCAGTTAGGGATTTGAGGTAATGGTGAAACATACCTGGTTTCCAGTTAGAAAACCATTTTAGAAATTTGGGCACGAGGGCCCAGAAATTCAGATTTAAACTGCATTTTCAGAACTTCTCCATTGGGAAAATGGAAAGTACATATTCATCTCATAAAGAAATTGACAAATCAACTTTGGTGCATGATAGCTAGAGCCACAAAATTAAAAATAGCAGTAGACATACAGAAAATGAAATCATCAGATGGGAAGCAAGCAATAATTAATCACTTGTTCCCATTCATGCCACCTGCTGCTCTCAGCATCTACTTTATCTTCTGACTCTGTTGCCTCCTGCCTGGAGACTTGGAACTGGCCACTAGGAGATGGAGCCAGAGCTCATTCATCTCTAAAAAAGTGGACAACAGAAAAGCTTTCACCTCCCACTTGAGATTCCTCAGTGAACAGAAGTGTCTGTATCTGTTATCCAGGTCTAGTTATGTCTTTTTGGGTCTGGAATTCCACAATGAAAACAGAATCTGAAAACTTTTACTCAGCCCCTTGTTAAATCTTCAGATGCTTATTGTCAGCATTTTTCAAGTGCTCAAATGTCTGATTTTAAAGACTGGGGAGCATCTGCAATTGCCTTGTGTTTACATGCTGGTGTAATGTATAGATTTGGGGAACACTTAGGTTAATCTTTGTCTTCTCTGGTCTTTTTAAAGAAACCAGCATTTTTAATATCTATTTCTGCTTTTTGAAGATTTTCATACCAGATATGATGAAGCAGAGGCCAGTGGAGGACTGAAGGATATCTGCTCCATACAGAGGCCATTGAGACATTTCCTGTTGCTAAAAGAGAACAACCTTCTGACAGGAGCACTATTTCATTATTTCATTTCAAGTTTACAGAGGATTTGCTTCTCAAAAGTTGGGAAAACCTATAGGTAAATTTGGATACACATTTTACTTAACCTTTTAGATTGCTTCCAGGTGAAATTATCTGATTATTTCCAGAGGAATAGGGTGGTTCAGACATTTGGGCATTCAGTTGGGCAGCTAGGATTAACTGGCTTGCCTGGCATGCCTAAGACAGTTACTTAGTAGGGAGGAACATATTTCTACCAGAATAAGATGGCAGAGCAGGTCGTAAGGAAAACCATGCAGTAAGTAAAACATATTTACTTACTTCTAATTATAAAACAACGATATCATAACAAAGTCAAATACAACAAAGGTATGAAAAGTAAAATTCTATACCCACCCAATTTCATTCTTCCAAAATAACCATTGGATATTGGCTTGAGATATATTTTTCAGGTTTTTGTTTTTAACTTATATGTGACATATATGACATTTTGAAGTGTGCTGTATGCCAAGGTTTCATTGTGCCTGGCACTTTATAAATAATGCCTCATTTGCAGATTGAGTCAGATGGGGCTGGGTGAGAATGAGCTTAGCCTGACCTGTGAGTTCTCATACTCCTTTGCTGCTCTGTGTCATCCTTCTTCCTTTGAAGCTTCCCAGTAGCTCACTGTCTCTCCCCGCGGCCCATCCAGAACCAGCTCCCCTTCCTGAGCCCTCCCCTTCTTCAATGGTATTACTGCCTTTACGGTTACCTGACTTTGATTAACAAACATAGATTTATAAGCAGGTCCTCCTCTGCCTGGTTCCATACCAGGCAATGGAGATGGACCATTAGTCCCCATCCCTCCCTTCAAGGTGGGTAGAAGTTTTTGACTCCACCATCTCTGTCGCTTGGCAGGTCTAGGACCAGTTCTGTCTCTGTGGCTTCATTCCCTCCTCTCTTTTTCTTTCTTTCCCTGCCTCTAGTTACAGGCCTCCCTTGCCTCCTCCCAGTTGTTGCAGCCTCAGCCTCACTCCACCCTCCCGTCCCTCTCCATCCCAGTCAGTTTCATGGCCCTAAAGCACACTGCAGTCATACGCAGCCCCTCCCCATTTCTTGGAACAGTAGTTCTCAAGTGTGCTCTGCAGAAACCCTTCATGATATGTACAAGGTCAAAACTATTTTCCTAATAGTACCAAGATGTTATTTGTTGTTGCAAAGCAACAGTGGGTAAAACTGTCAGTGCCTTAGCATGAATCAAGGCAGTGGCACCGAATTGTACTAGCAGCCATTGTATTCTTCATCTTCACTGCTAGGCATTCATAGGTTTTTAAAATGCCATTTTCACTTACAAATGTCCTTGATGAAAAAAAAAAGAATTTCCTTGATGAAGCAGCAAAAATTATTAATTTTACTGATTCTCAACCCCTGAGTACACATCTTCTTAATATTCTGGGTGACAGAATAGAAACGCTCATAAAGCACTTCTGCTGCATACCAAAGGACAATGGCTGTGTCTCGAGGAAGACCACTTGTGGGATTGTTGGAATTGCAAGCTGAGCTAGCCACTATTTTAATTTCACTTGATAGAATGACTGATGGTCGGTGAGGCTGCAAAGAAGACAGGGACCAGGTGTTGGAGGGCCTTGTAGGCTGTATTAATAAGCATGAGTGATCTGACTTCAGCCTGCCTATTTCAGTGTTTTATACTTTCCTGCTTACACAAATCCAATCCTTTCCTCCTGCTTGCTGTTTCTTAAGCACACGCTTCCTTTACCCCTCCACCCTTCCTCTTGTCATTCCTTCCACCAGGAGATACAGTGACAGCTCCTAGGCTACTTGTGATCCCAGAATCAGAAGAGAGGAAGAAGATGGGCCTGACTCTAGACCTTTTGCCTCTGGGAATCTTACTGTCCCAGCCTTGTTTGAAGCCTGTTGTGAATCACCACCCTGCTGGTAGCCTACTTGCTTTCACTGCAGCTGAGTGAGACATTGCAGTCTGCACACCGCTGGCCAGCCTTACTACACACAGGACTCTTGGGGAAAGCCTGTGAAATACTTTAGCCACTTGGAATCACCCTCACAGACAGACTGTTCTTTGATGGAGCCGATTTCACAGGTGGCTCCTTTCATCCATCGTGCATTAAATCTGACTGGCTTCTGTTTGAGTGTACCCTTTCCTTGACCTTGTCCCATACCTAATAATGATACCATCAGAAACCAAATCAACCAACTAATAGTCAGCAGCAGAAGAATGTAGCCTTGTACCTGATGCCAGAACTGCCATGAAATAATGTGGTTGGACTGGTTTGGATATATCCTGCATATTATGCCAGAACACAAAATACCATGCTACCTCAGAACAAGAAGAAACTTCTGATAAATCAGATTTTAGATTAATATAATAATGATAATGTAGTAATAATGCCCTTGTATTTATGTAAGCCAGAGCAGTAGTGCCTAACCTTTTTGACATCATAGCACATACAGAAAATTATACTGTTCAGCCTGATGAGAGGATCAATATTTTACTCACAGCACATTAGTAGGGAAGCTCTGTGCTAGGTTTCTAAATAAGAGCAGTCTTATTAATGCCTGGTTAACTCTAATTGGCTCCCCCATTCTGCCTTTGATCATTAATGTTTAACATTAAGAATATTAACATATTCAGTAATACATATAATATTACTAATAGTGTAATACTTAAAAGCTTGAATCCCGATCAAGACTGTCTAGATTTAAATCCCAACTCTGCCACTTCCTATCTGGGCGACCATGAGCAAATTACTTAGTCTCTTTGTACCTCAGTTTCTTCATCTGTAAAATGTGGGTAATAATTATACTTATCTCACAGAGTTGTGAAGATTAAGTAAGTCAGCATGGGTAAAATGTGGTATTTGTAAAGTGCTTAGAACATCTGCACATGGTAAGTGGTGTGTGAGTGCATGTGCTATGCTAGCAGCAGCAATGTGTACTAACTGCTGTCACTACTGAGTAGTGATGTTCTGGGCTCAGTCTCCCCAGGCCCTCCTCATTGCTGCCTCCTCTGCCTCACATTTCTTAGGCTTGGCTCTCCAGTAAGAGTGTCCTTCTCCCTTCCTTTCATTTCCTCAGTTTTCCATTTGTTTGGGGCCCTCCACCACCTGAGGACTAGGAAGACAGCTGAATTGATAATTATGCTCATCAGCTTTGCCCCCACCACTATTCCTTCTCTAGAAAGCCCTTGTGATAGGGAAATAACTCTTACAAGTTGAAAAGGAGCGAATCATCAACCGAAAAGAACTCCAGAGGTGTTGGGAGAGGAATGTGAACATTAAGGTTGCCTGGCTGAGTTAGCCAGCAAGGTCTTGCTCTAAGGGGAAGAATGATATTTTTTGGTATCAGGTACCAGATGTAGGAGCTGGTTATTTCTCTGTAGGCTCTGCCACAATATGGAGAACAGATCTGGTGACTTTGGGGGCAGTGTAGCCCATAAGACTATGAAGAAATGAGAGTTTTTTCAGAAGGCAGGCCTTGGGGTCACCTGCAGGGAAAACAGTGGATTGGTATTTGCATGTCAGGAATATCTGTTGTTGAGAGACTCTTCAGCCCCTCACCATCTGCTGTGTGAGTTAACCAGCCAGACTGTCTCTCCTTCAGGCTTGGCATATGCTCTACATCTGTCTCTCTCCCCAGCCCTAACCCTAGCCAATTCCCATTCATTCTTCAGGTATCAGCTTAGCTGTCCTTTCCTCTACACTGTTTGAGCATACCCTTTCCTTGACCTTGTCCCTTTACCAAACTGTGGGCCTGTCTTCTCCACAGCACCTGGTACTTCCCTGTCACAGCACTCTTCCCACTGTATTTTTTTTCCCACTGTATTTAAATTGTTTTACATGTCAGTGGATTTAAATTCCGTAAGGGTTGAACTGTGTCTTCTCTTACATTCTTACTGTCTAGCATTGGACAGTCAGTAGGTGCCCAAGAAATACAGTATTTGTTGAATGAATAAGCAGTCCTTTCACATCTAGTTTCTTATTTGACCCTCATAACAATGTAGTGATATAGGCAGCTCCGGCCTTACTCTGACCTCATGTTGTGTATGAAGAAACCCATACTTACAGAGAAGCTAAGCTCCTTGCCACAGTGAGATCCTAATGGAGAGCCAGGATTTAAACTGATGTTTCTCAGGCACGAATGTTCAATGCATTGTTTTGTTTTTTACAAACTTTTTACTTTTAAAAAATAGCATTATGGACTCAGATTAAAGATGGCGGTATGAGAGGTGAGACACAGGCTTCCTCCTAAAACTGCATATAATACGAAAATATAATTATTACAACTAATCTTGAAAGAGCAACAGAAAAGAGGACTGCACCAAACTGTATACACCTGGAGAAAAGAATAAACCTCACGGAACAGGGTAACGTACCAAAGCTGTGGCCAGGTGGGACCCAAGCCCTTCCCACACCCTAACTCACCAGCGGGAGGAAGAGAAACAGAGTGGGGAGGGAGCAGAGACTTGGAACTGCTGAATACCTAACTCCGGAGATCTGATCTGGGAGCACAAACCTACATTTCATGGTGTTTTCATGGTACTCTTGTGATTAGGGGGTTGGAAAGCTAAGACAGGCAGAATACCTGGAGAGACAGATTCCAGCTGCTTGTGGAAAGCAGGGATCCATATCTGGCTGCTCTGGGACAAAAGAAAGGTGGGCAGTCTGAGAGACTTCCTAACAGCAAGAGGGCTGCTAAAGGGGCAAGGATTGCACAGAGCTTACTGCTCAGGAAAAAGGACAGGTAGACAAAATTGTCCGGGTGCACTCTGCCCAGCAGGTTGGGAACTTACACAATCTTCAGGAGCTCCAGCTCCCTGGCTGGCTACAGAGCTCCAAGGACACCCTCCATGATACACAGCCTACGGAGCCTTTCTCCCAGCCAGCCCCACCTGGCTCACAAACCAGCAAATCCTACCCTGGCATTAGGCCAGCCAGAGGGAAGCCCCATCAACAGCAACTACAAATGGCAGTGGAGACAGGCATAGCAGCCAGGAAGCAGGAAACAACTCTTTCCTCCCCTCAGGCACCAATACTGCTCCCCTGTGACCCCTGACATTGCTTCAGGGACTGAGCAGCTCCAGAGTAGAGCTTCTGGGCACTGGAGGGCGCCATATACAAATATGAAACGCCAAAGGAACCTGGTTCAAAGTAAAATTATGAATACAACCCCAGAGAAAAATTAAAATGAAATCGACCTAATGAATCTGCCTGAAAGGGATTTCAAAATAAAAATCATTAACATGTTCATGGAGGTACAGAAAACTGTTGAAGAACTCAGGGATAAATTCCGGTCGGAGATCCAATCATTATGGAACACAGTATCAGAAATGAAACATACAATGGAAAGTTTTAAAAACAGATTAAATATGGTGGAGGAGACGATAAATGAAATAGGAATTAGAGAAGAGTAATACAAAGAAGCTGAGGCACAGAGAGAAAAAAGGATCTCTAATAATTAAAGAATATTGAGAGAACTGTGTGGCCAATCCAGACTGAACAATATTCGCATTATAGATGTGCCAGAAGAAGAGAGAGAAAAAGGGATAAAAAGTGTCTTTGAGGAGGTAATTGCTGAAAACTTCCCCAGTCTGAGGGAGGAGATAGTCTCTCAGGCCACGGAGGTGCATAGATCTCCCAACAAAAGGGACCCAAGGAAGACAACACCAAAACATATAATAATTAAAATGGCAAAGATCAAGGATAAGGACAGACTATTAAAAGCATCCAGAGAGAGAAATAAGATCACATACAAAGGGAAGCCCATCAGGCTATCATCAGACTTCTCAGCAGAAACTTTACAGGCCAGAAGGGAGTGGCAAGATGTATTTAATGCAGTGAAGCAGAAGGGCCTTGTACATAACAATATTCTATTGTACATAAAATAATTTATATGACAGGGTTATCATTTAAATTTGAAGGAGGGATTAAACAATTTCCAGATAAGCAAAAGCTGAGAGAATTTACCCCCCACAAACCATCTCCACAGTGTATTTTGGAGGGACTGCTATAGATGGAAGTGTTCCTAAGGTTTAATAGCTGTCAACAGAGGGAATAAAACCACACTAAAGAAGGTAGAACAGTTAACTACTAAGCAAATGCAAAATCAAATTAACTATCCCCAAAGTCAATCAAGGGATAGACAAAGAGTACAGAATATGATACCTAATATATAAAGAATGGTGGAAGAAGAAATAGGAGGAGAAAAAAAGAACCATTAGACTGTGTTTGTAATAGCATATTAAGTGAGTTAAGTTAGACTCTTAGATAGTATGGAAGTTAACCTTGACCCTTTAGTAACCACAAATCTAAAGCCTGCAATGGCAATAAGTACATACCTATCGATAATCACCCTAAATGTAAATGGTCTGAATGCACCAATCAAAAGACATAGAGTCGCTGAATGGATAAAAAAAAACAAGACCCATCTATATGCTGCCTACAAGAGACTCACTTTAAACCCAAAGACATACACAGACTAAAAGTGAAGGGATGTAGCCACAGCAATCAGCACAAAGAAATGAAAGGCATCCAGATTGGTAAGGAACAAGTCAAACTGTCCCTGTGTGCAGATGATGTAATATTGTACATAAGAAATCCTAGAGAATCCACTCAGAACTACTAGATCTAATATCTGAATTCACTAAAGTTGTGGTATACAAAATTATTACACATAAATCTGTTGCATTTCTATGTACTAACGGTGAACTAGCAGAAAGAGAAATCAGGAAAACAATTCCACTCACAATTGCCTCCAAAAGAATAAAATACCTAGGAATAAACCTAACCAAGGAAGTGAAAGACTTATACTCTGAAAACTACAAGACACTCATGAGAGAAATTAAAGAAGATACCAATAAATGGAAACACATCCCATGCTCATGGATAGGAAGAATTAATATTGTCCAAATGGCCATCCTGCCTAAAGCACTCTACAGATTCAATGCAATCCCTATAAATATACCAACAGCATTCTTCAATGTACTAGAGCAAATAGTTTTAAAATTCATATGGAACTGAAAAAGACCCCGAATAGCCAAAGCAATCCTGAGAAGGAAGAATAAAGTGGGAGGAATTATGCTCCCTGACTTCAAGCTCTACTTCAAAGCCACAGTAATCAAGACAATTTGGTACTGGCACAAGAACAGACCCATAGAACAATGGAACAGACTAGAGAATACAGATAGAAACCCAAGCATATATGGTCAATGAATATACGATAAAGGAGCCATGGACATACAATGGGGAAATGACAGCCTCTTCAACAATTGGTGTTGGCAAAACTGGACAGCTACGTGCAAGAGAATGAAACTGGATTATTGTCTAACCCCATACACAAAAGTAAACTCAAAATGGATCAAAGACCTGAATGTAAGTCATGAAACCATAAAACTCTTAGAAGACAACATAGGCAAAAATCTCTCAGACATAAATATGAGCAACTTCTTCATGAACATATCTCCCCGGGCAAGGGAAACAAAAGCAAAAATGAACAAGTGGGACTATATCAAACTAAAAAGCTTCTGTACAGCAAAGGACACCATCAATAGAACAAATAGACATCCTACAGTATGGGAGAATATATTCATAAATGACATATCCAATAAGGGACTGACATCCAAATTACATAAAGAGCTCACACACCTCAAGAAACAAAAAGCAAATAAGCCAATTAAAAAATGGGCAGAGGAGCTGAACAGACACTTCTCCAAAGAAGAAATTCAGATGGCCAACAGGCACATGAAAAGATGCTCCACATCGCTAATCATCACAGAAATGCAAATTAAAATCACAATGAGATATCACCTCACACCAGTAAGGATGGCCACCATCCAAAAGACTAAGAATAACAAATGCTGGTGAGGTTGCAGAGAAAGGGGAACCCTCCTACACTGCTGGTGGGAATGTAAATTAATTCAACCATTGTGGAAAGCAGTATGGAGGTTCCTCAAAAAACTCAATATAGAAATACCATTTGACCCAGGAATTCCACTCCAGGAATTTACCCTAAGAATGCAGCAGCTCAGTTTGAAAAACACATATGCTCCCCTATGTTTATCACAGCACTATTTACAATAGCCAAGAAATGGAAGCAACCTAAGTGTCCCATCAGTAGATGAATGGATAAATAAGAGGTGGTACATATACACAAAGGAATATTATTCAGCCATAAGAAGAAAACAAATCCTACCATTTGCAACAACATGGATGGAGCTAGAGGGTATTATGCTCAGTGAAATAAGCCAGGTGGAGAAAGACAAGTATCAAATGATTTCACTCATCTGTGCAGTATAAGAACAAAGAAAAAACTGAAGGAACAAAACAGCAGCAGACTCACAGAACCAAAGAATGGACTAACATTTACCAAAGGCAAAGGGACTGGAAAAGATGGGTGGGAAGGGAGGGATAAGAGGAAAAAGGGGGTATTACAATTAGCACACATAATCTAGTGGGGGTGGGGATACAGGGAAGGTGGTGTAACACACAGAAGACAAGTAGTGATTCTATAGCATCTTACTACACTGATGGACAGTGACTGTAGGGGGTATGTGGTGGGGACTTGATAATAGGGGTAGTCTAGTAACTATAATATTGCTCATGTAGTTGTACATTAATAATAGCAAAAAATAGTGAAGGGATGGAAAAAGATATTTCATGCAATCAATAGGGAGAAAAAAGCAGGAGTTGCAGTACTTGTATCAGACAAAATACACTTCAAAACTCTAAAGAAAGTCACAAGAGACAAAGAAGGATATTATGTAATGATAAGGGGGTCAATCCAACAAGAATATATAACCATTATAAATATCTATGCACCCAACACAGGAGCACCTACATATGTGAAACAAATACTAAGAGAATTAAAAGGAGAAATAGAATGCAATACATTCATTCTAGGAGACTTCAACACTCCACTTACTCCAAAGGACAGATCAACCAGACAGAAAATAAGTAAGGAGACAGAAGCACTAAACAACACATTAGAACAGATGGACCTAACAGATATCTACAGAACTCTACACCCAAAAGCAGCAGAATACACATTCTTTTCAAGTACACATGGAACATTTCAAGAATAGATCATATCCTAGGCCACAAAAAGAGCCTCAGTAAATTCAAAAAGATTGAAATTGTACCAGCCTTTTTCTCAGAACACAAAGGTATGAAACTAGAAATAAATTACTCAAAGAAAATAAAAAAGCACACAAACACATGGAGGCTTCACAACATGCTCCTAAATAACTAATGGATCAATGACCAAATAAAAACAGAGATCAGGCAATATATGGAGACAAATGACAACAATAATTCAACACTGCAAAATCTGTGGGATGCAGCGAAAGCTGTGCTAAGAGGAAAGTATATTGCAATACAGGCCTACCTCAGGAAAGAAGAACAATCTCACATGAACACTCTAAACTCACAATTAATAAAACTGGAAAAAGAAGAAAAAATGAGGCCCAAAGTCAGTAGAAGGAGGGACTTAATATTAGAGCAGAAATAAATAAAATCGAGAAGAATAAAACAGTAGAAAGAATCAGTGAAAGCAATAGCTGGTTATTCAAGAAAATTAACAAAATAGATAAACACTTAGCCAAACTTATCAAGAAAAAAAGAAATGAGGAAAAATCACTATGGACACCACAGAAATACAAAGAATTATTAGAGAATACTATGAAAAATTATATGCCAACAAACTGGATAACCTAGAAGAAATGGAAAACTTTCTAGAAAAATACAACCTTCCAAGGTTGACCCAGAAAGAAACAGAAAATATGAACAGACCAATTACCAGCAAAGAAATTGAATTTGGTATTCAAAAAACTACCTAAGAACAAAACTCCTGGACCAGATGGCTTTACCGCTGAATTTTATCAAACATTTAGTGAAGACCTAATACCCATCCTCCTTAAAGTTTTCCAAAGAGTAGAAGAAGAGGGAATACTTCCAAATTCATTCAATGAGGCCAGCATCACTCTAATACCAAAATCAGGCAAAGACACCACAAAAAAAAAAATTACAGAAAAAATATCCCTGATGAACATAGATGCAAAAATACTCAACAAAATATTAGCAAACCGAATTCAAAAACACATCAAAAAGATCATCCATCATGACCACGTAGGATTTATTGCAGGGATGCAAGGATGGTACAACATTCAAAAATCCATCAACATCATCCACCATATCAACAAAAAGAAGGACAAAAACCACATGATCATCTCCATAGATGCAGAAAAAGCATTTGACAAAATTCAACATCCATTCATGATAAAAACTCTCAACAAAATGAGTATAGAGGGCAAGAACCTCAAGATAATAATGGCCATATATGACAAACCCACAGTTGACATTATACTTAACAGTGAGAAGTTGAAAGCTTTTCCTTTAAGATCGGGAACAAGACAAGGATGCCCACTCTCCCCACTTCTATTCAACATAGTACTGGAGGTCCTAGCCACAACAGTCAGACAACACAAAGAAATAAAAGGCATCCAGATTGGCAAGGAAGAAGTTAAACTGTCCGTTTGCAGATGACATGATATTGTACATAGAAAACCCTAAAGAATCCACTCAGAACTACTAGATCTAATATCTGAATTCACTAAAGTTGTGGGATACAAAATTAATACACAGAAATCTTTTGCATTTCTATATACTGATGGTGAACTAGCAGAAAGAGAAATCAGGAAAACAATTCCATTCACAATTGCACCAAAAAGAATAAAATACCTAGGAATAAACCTAACCAAGGAAGTGAAAGACCTATACTCTGAAAACTATAAGACATTCATGAGAGAAATTAAAGAAGATGCCAATAAATAGAAACACATCCCGTGCTCATGGATAGGAAGAATTAATATTGTCAAAATGGCCATCCTGCCTAAAGCAATCTACAGACTTAATGCAATTCCTATCAAAATACCAACACCATTCTTCAATGAACTAGAGAAAATCATTTTAAAATTCATATGGAACCACAAAAGACCCTGAATAGCCAAAGCAATCCTGAGAAGGAAGAATAAAGCTGGGGGGATTATGCTCCCCAACTTCAAGCTCTACTACAAAGCCACAGTAATCAAGACAATTTGGTACTGGCACAAGAACAGACCCATAGACCAATGGAACAGACTAGAGAGCCCTGATATAAACCCAACCATATATGGTCAATTAATATATGATAAAGGAGCCATGGACATACAATGGGGAAATGACAGCCTCTTCAACAGCTGGTGTTGGCAAAACTGGACAGGTACATGCAAGAGAATGAAACTGGATTATTGCTTAACCCCATACACAAAAGTAAACTCGAAATAGATCAAAGACCTGAATGTAAGTCATGAAACCATAAAACTCTTAGAAGACAACATAGGCAAAAATCTCTTGAATATAAGCATGAGGAACTTCTTCCTGAATGCATCTCCTCGAGCAAGGGAAACAAAAGCAAAAATGAACATATGGGACTACATGCAACTAAAAAGCTTCTGTATGGCAAAGACCACCATCAACAGAACAAAAAGGCATCCCACAGTATAGGAGAATATATTTGTAAATGACATATCTGACAAGAGGTTAACATCCAAAATATATAAAGAACTCACACACCTCAACACCCAAAAAGCAAATAACCCAATTAAAAAATGGGCAGAGGATATGAAGAGACAGTCATCCAAAGAAGAAATTCAGATGGCCAACAGGCACGTGAAAAGATGCTCCACATCACTAATCATCAGGGAAATGCAAATTAAAATCACAATGAGATATCACCCCACACCAAGTAAGGATGGCCACCATCCAAAAGACTAAGAATAACAAATGCTGGTGAGGTTGCAGAGAAAGGGGAACCCTCCTACACTGCTGGTGGGAATGTAAACTAGTTCAACCATTGTGGAAAGCAATATGGAGGTTCCTCAAAAATCTAAAAATAGAAATACCATTTGACCCGGGAATCCCACTCCTTGGAATTTACCCAAAGAATATAACTTCTCAGATTCAAAAAGACATATGCACCCCTCTGTTTATCACAGCACTATTTACAATAGCCAAGATATGGAAACAACCTAAGCGTCCATTAGTAGATGACTGGATAAAGAAGATGTGGTACATACGCACAATGGAATACTATTCAGCCATAAGAAAGAAACAAATCGTACCATTTGCAACAACATGGATGGAGCTGGAGGATATTATGCTCAGTGAAATAAGCCAGGCAGAGAAAACAAGGGCCAAATGATTTCCCTCATTTGTGGAGTATAACAATGCAGCAAAATTGAAGGAACAAAATAGCAGCAGACTCATAGACTCCAAGAAGGGACTAGTGGTTACCAAAGGGGCGGGGAGTGGGAAGACAGGTGGGGAGGGAGGGAGAAGGGGATTGAGGAATATTATGTTTAGTACACATGGTGTGGGGGGTCACAGGGAAAACAGTGTAGCACAGAGAAGGCAAACAGTGAATCTGTGGCATCTTACTACACTGATGGGACAGTGACTGCATTGGGGTATGGGTGTGGACTTGATAATATGGGTAAAAGTAGTCACCACATTGTTTTTTCATGTGAAACCTTCATAAGAGTGTATATCAATAATACCTTAATAAAAAAATTTATTAAGAAAACAGCATTAAAAAGATAACATTAAAATAGTATTTGTTGTTTTTCAAGATTACAAAAATATCTTCAAGGCACCAATATTCCTGAAATGCTTTTTCCTCACTGAATTTTGAATTTCAATACCGAGAAATCTAGATAAAATTTTAAATGCTGTATAACCAGATTCTAAATTCCAATGTGTATTGGAAAAAAATTATTGTGTATTTTTCTTGAAAAGTAAAACTTGACTAAAAATAACAGCATAAAAAAGTAATAATTTAATTGTATACAGTTTAGAGAATACTGAAAACTGTAAAGAAGAAAATAAAAATAACCCCATCACACGGAGAAAACTACTATGAATTAGAAATGGCCTGGACTTAAAAGGGCAACGTTGAGTTTGAATCCTAGTCAAACCACTAACTACATGTTTGGCATTTGGCAGATTAACTTTGAGCCTATTTCCTCAACCGATATATGATGAAATATTTACTTTGGGGATTATTGTAAGAATTATAGATAATGTACATAAAATACCTAGCACAGTGCCTGACACATAGTTGGCCCTCTTCCAAATTGTAACAATATTAGCCTTTTTGTGTATTTCTGTCTAGTGTTTCTACCCTGTTGTGTGTGCATACCTACCTGTATATATATATATATATGCTTTCTGATAGATGTTAAGTTGTCGTTGGATGCTCACAGGGTTGCTGGAAAGGTCAGGTATTATTTTTAAAACCTATTCTTTAGATGAGGAAACTGAGACTCTAAGAGGCAAAATAACTTGGCCTTGGTGCTGTGTCTCATAATACCTGAACGAGGACTTGCACGTAGGTCTCCTAATGCCAAGCCCATGTGCCTTCCCTGTCAACAGCACACTTCTTCTCCAGCTCCACCTCCACCAATACACAAATGGTAGACCACAGGTCCCTGCTCAAGAGGAAGGCAGGGGCTGGAGGCAGTGGAACAGTGGAAGTACGGGGAACTTCCATACCAGCTGATGTCTGTCTGAAAACTTAAAAGAAGTGCTTATTTCCTCTGAAATGACAGACATATTGCCCAATCCCTTAGCAAGGACCAGGCTTCTGGCTGGAAAGTTAAGAACTTTGGGGTCAGAGGGTTTTTTTTTAGAGGGAGTTTGTCTGGGAACTCAGAACTGAATAGCCTTACTCCGTGTTGTATGCAAGGGAAAGGTGTACCCACATTTCTTTCAGTGTGTGCATTTGGTACTTAATGGCCCTGGATGCCATGCATTGCACTAAAGCTAAGAGCATCATTTCATATCATTTTCATCTCAGTGCACATTTTCTGATGACTGGTGTCTAACAATGCACCACCACCTATAGGAGATACAGAGATGAACATGTGACAGTTCTGGCCTTTAGAAAGAGCTCAAGGCCAAATAAATCAGTGCTTTTATAGAAAGACCTTCTAGGAGGGTGTTTGGAAACAGACGATGGAGCACTGGATATTAGTTCTGTGCAATAATACCATCTGTTTGCATGGTACCTACCTGATCTACAGTGTTGGCATAAAGCTTAACTCATTCAAAGGCAAGGAGACTTTTAAGCTGGATTTTGATGGCTGAGAAGAATTCTTAGGCCAAGGGAAGGAGGTGAGCCAAGGACCACCATGATTGTGGAGCCTTGCTCCCTGAGGAAGCTTTTAACAATGATTGCATGCATGATAAATTAAGGTCCCACAGACCCTGCTAGTGGACGGTGATAAAATATACAGACAGGCTCCAGATAGCGAACTAGCAAGGCTTGGTAAGATTATGACACCTTTCCTCATCGCTTACCCCTTAACAGACAGGTTAAATGTGTTTCTTTCACTTCACTGTCTTCCTACATTTTTTTCCTTCCTAGTTTCAAAAACAACTCTCCTTCAGCAAGTTGTTTCCAGGAAAGTCTTAACCATTTGTCCCTTCTGGCATATGCTCTTCCATTGAAATCCATGCAGAATAGTCCAGGTACTCTATCTTTTTGTGTGTGAAGCCATAAAATCTAATATTGAATATGTGGCAGTGCTCAGAGGCATGCTTCTTCCACAAGAGGCTCCCTCAGCCCTGCTGAGGTAAAAACCAAGTATAAATTGCCACTAACAGGGTTTTCCAACTAGAGCCATAAGTACGTCTGAGCATCCCCTGTACGTTATGGTGCCACCAGCTCTCTTGCCGCTCCTCTGCACTGCCTGCCTTTTGGCTGTTTTGCTTGTCCTTAGGCCTACCATCAGAGTGTGGGCAGGAGAAGAAGAAAGGGAAGTGAATCCAAAATCAGTCCACTGTGCACTTAGCTCACGGCACTGATGATAAAATAGATAGGGATGAGGGTTGACACTGGGCGACACATGAGGGCAAGCCAAGAGGATCAGTCATATCTTTCTCAGCCCATTGTCCAAAGGCCGGTGCCCCCTCCCTGAGCTCCTGAAGATGAGTGGCCCTGTGTTTTCTTTCTATAGAATTTCTCACAAGATTGGGTAGCTTTTTTCCTTCTAATTTACCATGGTAATAATATTTGGGTGCTGATATTTAACTTTAATTCTTTGAATTCATAGCATGTTGCAGTCCCCAGATATATCTTGTGCTTGAAGCTATTAGCCAGAGTAATAATATATTGAGATCCTCTGTGGATTCCTTTTATCCATATGTTTATCTGTACTCTAAAGTATAATTGAAAATCTGCTGTCATCAGATCCAAAAATGGAAGGCAGAATGCACCTAAATTGAGCTGTCAGACACTTAGCTGCCTAACTATGCTTTCTGGATTGTGGTGTTGAGAAGCGCTGTCATTCTGTATGCTTTCTCCTAATGGCTGTTGTGTACTTGCTTCTGAGAACAGTGTAAAGACATGCATCAGCTCTAATCAATCTTCCTGAGCAGACTTGCCATTTCTCTGATCATGTTCAGCTGGGGTCCTCAGAGAAGAGAGTGGGCCTTTCCCCTCAATGGGCAAAGAGCCAGCTTCTATTTCAAAATTTCTCAGAAAAAAAAAATCCAACAACCCAGAGCCTGTTTATTGAAGGTTGGTCTTAAAGTCTCTCATATTATATGCCCTATCAGCACTCGAGTGCCTCTATTTTAGAAGGATGTAAAGGTTTAATCACCCTGGTGGGGATTTAGACCCAGAGACTTCAGAGAAATCTTATTTCTAACTGCAGGCAAAGAGTATTAGGCCTCCACTCTGGATCAGGGGCATGATATGTTCTGTATGTAATTTATCTTTAACAGGGGAAGGGCCTTACTATACACTGTCTTAGAAACAGTACTATGATTGGACACTAGTTCATTATTCCTCCTTTTCTCTTCCCCTCCTCAGTCTTCTGCTTATTCTTTCTGTCCCTACCCATTCCTATCCAATCTGTCCAATGTCTGAATGTCTGCCTCACAAATCCTCCCTTTAATATGGGAAGCCAGTTGCTTGCCAGTGAGAGAGTAACGTTTTTGCAATCAGTGACCTCATTCCAGCAGCCTGATGTAGAGCTGTCAGCTGCAAACTTATGAACAGACCCTACCTGCAGCCTCTCAAATAACTAGCTGAGATGAGGAGAGTATGCTCTAGGCTCCACAGGCACTCAAGTCTGTGCTCTTGGACATGAAGTAATTTAGGGCCATCCTCAAACCCATCCCCTCTTCTATTGTACCTTCATAGAGGCAGTCTTCACAGAAGGCCTTTTGAATCCCTACGCAGAGCCACAGGGAGATGATATTGAGCATATGGTTTCATTTGCATGGACCCTTCCCAGTCCCTGGGTCCTGTCTTCCTGGTGCTGAGGCTGGAGAATGTCACAGGTGGAATTCTGCTTACGGATTCATTGTTCTGCTTGGGGACTATAGTATGGTGACAGATCACAATCCATGTTCTAATGAGCTTGGTTTAAGCAGTCTTCTGCTATCCCCTTTTAATCTGGCCTATCTGAGTTCCTTTCCACAGTTAATGATTCCTGTAATGGTTTTGCCTCCTGGGTCAAAACAAATCAATAGTCCTCACAGATATTTAAAAACCATCAGTGTAAAGCTCCTGAGTAACCCTTGCCCTTTGTCTTCCTTCTGGGTGAACTTACAGCTTGATCAGTACAGTGATATGTCCCTTACATCTCCTCTTTTCTCCCAGAGATGGGCAGCAGTGAACCCCTTCCCATCGAAGAAAGTGACAAGAGGAAAAAGAAGAAGCGGAAGGCCCGGGCCACTGACTCCTTACCAGGAAAGTTTGAAGGTTGGTCACTCAACTCTCTTAGATCTGGGCCTGTGGCTTCCCAAGCATGGGATGAGCATCCTGCTAGCCCATGGGTCGCATCATCTTAGAGCCAGCTCCTGGCTACCTGTGTGTAGGGAACAAAGATAGGGGTGATAGCTTACACAAAAGAGAAAAAGAGAGCAGGGATGGGGAAAGACCCCAGATGATGCACAGGCGTCCTCTGAATGGCTTGAGTACTTCATAGGGACAGAAAGACCAATCTCTGGAACTGTACATGGAATGTGATTGCCTGGTGTGTTTCAGCCCCTTTTCAAATTTGATCTTTCCCTCAGCTGTTCCTGGAGGGGCTGCTGAAAGGTAGAACAATCATATATGAGGGAGAAAGAACACCAAGGGCCATGGCTGCAAATAAAACTTAAATCAGCAGAGATTTTGGCCCCTAGAGATTGCAGCTACTTGTGCTGGTTGGACTCCATTTAAGAGTGCATGTTGTGTTCAGAGGACATGATGTTGGGTCATCAGGCATTTTGAACACTGGGTGAGGCATAAGGCTTGGTGCAGGTCCTGTCGTCACTGGGCATGTGTTGGGATGAAGTCAGTCCCTGGACACTTTGGCAAAGGACTGGAAGGATTAGTAGTTACTCCTAGGAGTGACATGCCCCCTTCATCTATTTCCTTTCTTTCATTGTGAGACTTGAAATTAGCTTCCGCTCATGGTCCCTCTTCCCAACATGCAGATACATTAGTCAATTGATTGTTCTGTGGAGTGGTTCTACTAACAACCCCTTTATGAATCAGGAATATTGGACCTCTATCCACTAGCTGATCCTGACACACGTAAGATGCTAATACCAAAGTATGCATGTGATAGGAACATACTTACAAGCAACTGTATGTATTCTTATAAATAGCCCCAAGACCAAACTGATGGAACCAAGAGAATAGTGTAGGGTTTTGTCTGTGCATTTGTCTTTAACTCAGATAGTAAATGTGTGTGCCTGGGGGTGGATGGAGGTGGGGAAGGGATAGACAAAAGTCCCAAAGTTTTTAGAATAGTTTCCAAATCAACAGGTCTTTCTCTTTCAATGAACATGAGAGTATTTCCTGTTATTCAAGGATGGCTTGTGCAATTATAAGGCTTCTCATGCTAAGAGTGATAAAATCTAATTTCATGGTTAAAATGAATTCTGCTCAGTCTGTGGGTTTAAATGCTCCGTTGTCTCAAGAGGAACAAGTGAGGACCAGGTGCCAAAGGAGGAGGAGGTCAGCTCGGCAGAGCCACGACAGAGCTGTGGCTTCCTTTGGAAGGGGCTCCAGTTGTGCTATTTTGTGAGCTTGTGCTATTTGTGAGCTTGGGCAGGTCACCTAAATGTTCTTTCAACCCAGGCCTATTACTGTTAGAACAGCTCTGACTCAGGACCCTAAAAACCTCGAGGCATCTGTTTGCATTCTACTTCTGCTTCCTGTGGGTGACTTCTGGAAACTTCTCAAAAACCTCCAATGACTTCCATTGTGTGCGGTATAAACTTAAACAGTGCTTTATTTCCCTTTGTATCACCAATGCCCAGCATAGAGCTGAATACCCAGTATGTGCTCAAAAAATGAGTAAGTGAATGATGTCCATTCAAGTCACACCCCTTCCTTAAGGACCTCCCAGATTCCCTGAACAGATCTAACCTTTCCCTTCCACTGCCCTTTTTTACTGTGTCTTGTCCCTCTGTGACAGTACTTACCACTGCCTGGTTTATTCTGGGGTCACTTGCAATATATCTCTTTTACCCACTGGACTGTGACTCTCAAAGGGCAAGGATTATATTTTATTCCTCACTCAGTCTCTATTCTGAGTCTAACATGCTCTCTGGACAGTAGTAGTAGGTACTCAAGAAGTGTGTGTGCCAAACTGAAACCCGTACACTGACCTCATCTCTAAAATGAAGAACTGAATGCTTTCGATGTGGTCTGGTTGTTGAGAAACTGAATCCTGAGAGGCCTGGCGTTGCTAATGGTCCTCCTCATCACTGAGTGCTGCAGAGGCATCATGGGCCTGTGTTTTCAGACTAGGGAAGCTGAGTGACAGAAGTTCTTCTTGCCATCTTAGCCTGCGAAGTGGCAACTCACCTTGTTATTCCTGTCATCCATTTCACCCCTAGATATGTACAAGCTGACCTCTGAATTGCTTGGAGAGGGAGCCTATGCCAAAGTTCAAGGTGCTGTGAGCCTGCAGAATGGCAAAGAGTATGCTGTCAAAGTGAGTATCTCATCTGGATACCAGGCTTTACTTTGCAACTTGTCCTAGCTTGTCCTAGACCAAATAAATTTTACATTCTGCAATGTGATGGCTCAACCAGCATGGGGACTCTCAAGCTGTATGTACTGGATTCAAATATTGGTTTCCCTACTTGCTTGCCACATAACATTGGCAAATTACTTAACCTGTCTTCCAGTTTCTCATCTCTAAAATGGGTATAACAATAGACCCTATATACTATTGTGAGGAGTAAATAAGTTAATATGTATAAAGTGGTTTGAACAATGCCTGACTCATAGTAAGCTGCTTCTTATTCTGACAAATGAAGTTAGCTTTAGTAAGTAGAAAACCAGATGTGGAATTAGAAGGCCTACCTAAATCTCTGTGGTGACATACTACTACTGACTTTGGGAAAGTCACTGCACCTCCTTAATCCTCAGGTCCCACATCTCTGAAATGAAGATGTTAATACCCACCTCTCTGTCTCATGGCATGCTTATGAAGATGAAAATAAAAATGAACAGATAGGAGTAGAAACATTTTACAGATTATAAAATATATCGTAATGATGAGGACTGAGCACTCAGCTTTGGGGCAGGAGAGGTGGGTACCTGCTGCATGATCTTGGAGTAACTCCTTCACCCCTCTTGCTTCTGTTTGCCAACTCCACCTGGAAGAGGGATGGCTGTAGAGCAGTGATTCTCAAAGTGTGGTCCCTGCACCAGCAATGTCAGCATTGCCTGGGAACTTGCTACAAATACAAATTATCTGGCCTTATCCCAGACCTGCTGAGTCAGAAACTCAGAGTAGGGTCCAGCATGGTTTTAACAAGCTCTCAAGGTTTTTCTGATGCTAAACTTTGAAAAGCCCTAATATAGGGCAGTTTTAAACATTAGTGTGTATCAGAATCACCTGGAGAGCTGACAAACTGTACAGAAATCCAGTTTTCTTGATAGAGATAGGACCTGGGTCTTTGTATGTCTAGGATGTTCCCCAGGTGATTCTGATAACCACCAAAGTTTGAGAACCAGTGATATAGAAACAAGGTCTTATTAAATCCAAGTGGCCATTTCAAGCTTATTTAAAATCATCCACCTGAGCCACCAGGACTGTTACCTCATACAGGCAAACTGAGCCAAATTGGCTCCTGAAAGAAGTGTTTCTTCTTTTAATCAACTGGCGATAGTCTCAGCTGTGGATTTAAAAAGGCGAACACATCTCTAAGCTACATTCCTTTTTGCTGGAGTGCTGATTCATATGGTAGCAAAAGCACTACCTTGATTCCTTTTGGAAACATCAGTATACATTCCAATTTTTAAAAATATGCTTAAGTGTGGTAAAAATTCACAAATATAAATTGATTTTCAAAGGTTCAAATACATTTTTAGATGAAAGACCTGTTTATTCAAGGTTGGATCGCAAGAGGAAAACCTGGCCCTTCCTCCATGCCCCCCCTAGCATCTTTGGGCAAACACTGGACCCTGGCTTGGCAATTCTTTGGTTTCAGCAGTTCTGCCATGTCTTATGTCTCCCCTGTGCTTTGAAAGCTCTTTAGAGATAGGCTACTTCTCTCAGCATGGCTCCACAATACTTGGTTTTTATTAGGGCTTTCCCTACAGGTGTCACCCTGATGACTCCTAGAGTCTCAGGGTTAGAATGGGATTTCAAGGTAATCTGATCCTGAATTTCCTCTGTAACTCCTCCAGTGGTTGTCTGCATCCTGCTTCCCCATCTCTAGTAGCAGGAGCCCATTACCTCCTTGGAGAAAATTATGTCATTGCTGGATAGTTTGCCTGATACAAAGTTCTTCCTGACTTTGATCTAGAATGCTTGGTGAATGAATGAGTTGCATAGCTTCTGTGTCCCAGCACTGCATCTTTTTGCTCAGAAAATGGGTCCACATTGGTTTACTAACAGATGTGGACTTAGAAAATTATATTTGGTCATGGATGTTTGATCAAGCTGCAAAATATTGGAGAAGTTTGAAATATTCTACACAGGAATCTTGGGATGAAGGAACAGGATGTCATCTGTGCCTACTCCGCAAGTGGGACTGTAAAGCACAGGCAGCATTGCAGAAGACTTGCCCACAGGCTCTACTTCCAATGGTTTGGGGCTCTGGATAGGTCCCTAGAGATGTTCAGAGTCAGCCAGTGCCTACATGAAGTACTTGCTCATCTATTGGTTCACCCATTCCTTCAGTCAGTACTTGCCAAGCATCTCGAAGCAGAGGCAGGAGATACACACCTCTAATTCTCTGAGAGAAGCTGTATAGGATACAGGGAGGTATAGATAGGATAGCAAGGGCTTTGGAGGCAGCTCTAGGCTTGAATTCCAGCCCTGTCATTTATCAGACCTGTGAGCAAAATATCTTACCTCTTCCTATCTTTTGGGACTTTGTTGTAATAGGTTATGTACCTAAATTACATACCTATGTATTAGCTGAGATTATGTACATACATTATGTAATACAGTGCCTGCCAGAAAGTAAGTTCTCCAAACTGCGGAGGTGGCATCTGAGCTGGCCCTTGGAGCTTTAGTTCCTTTCCACTTTGTCCTTCATCCCCCTTGCTCTTCCTCTAACACCAGAAGGTCCTTCTGTAGAGTTGTAAATTCTTACTCTTTGTGAATAAAGTGAGAGTTGCTGGGGCCAGGATTCTCACCTGGCCCTGGTTGACTAGCTCACTGCACACCTGTGGGCAGTGCATGGCTGTTGACTCCATGTAAAGAGCTCCACCCAGTGCTCTGGGCGTGACATGGTGGCACAGCTGCAAGGCTGCAGGAGAGCAGAGCAGAGGCTGGAGTGGTGGCAGCACCAAGGACAGAGGCCCAGAGGATGGCTGTGTGGGACGGCTGTGCAGGCAGAGATGCCCAGAGGATGGCTGCATGGGACGGCTGTGCAGACAGAGGGGCCCAGAGGCAGAGACCGGCTTGCTGCATACAGACTCACTCTGAATGAACAGGATTTTAGTGACTGACCTGCCACCGTGGAAATAAAGTTGGGTATAACCCTTTCACCCCAAGAACGTTTTGCTGTCAATTTTTTTGGTCACATTGAATCCATAGCAAACTTGCCTGGGGCTGAAACCCATTGGCAAGACACCCTTGAAGCAGAAAGTGCCTTCAGGACAGGAGCTGGGTGGAGATAGCGCTTTGTCTCGCTGGCTGGCTCCGTCTCCCTTGAGCAGCTGGGGCCAGCAACCTCATAGGTTTCTGTGGTGTTGTGCTTGGGAATCACACAGCCCAAGCCAGGCTGGAATGCCCTGGGGCCAGTTTATTGCTTTGCTGACAGAGCCACGGTGCCAGTGTCACCAAGGCCTACTCCACAAACTTGTGTTTAAAACTGGATTGGGCTGACTTTGGTCTTGCATTCTCCCAGAGAGCTCCTGCTGAGGGGTGTTTTGAGGTCAGGTGGGTGTATATGACAGATTTTATTCTTCCCACAGATCATTGAAAAACAAGCAGGGCACAGTCGGAGTAGGGTATTTCGAGAAGTGGAGACGCTGTATCAGTGTCAAGGAAACAAGTGAGTATAGGGGTACGTTACTGGCCTCTTCTCTGTGAGGATGCTTAGCCACAGAATTGGAGGTTTTTTCAAACCGTCTCCTGACCCCAGCATTTAGCTCTCACTCCTTCTCGACAACTGCATCTCCTGTTTCTCAATGTTTAAAAAAGAGAGAGGAGAAGCAGCAATGAAGAAGCTATCTTCTGTTTAGACTGAAATGCTGTAAATATCAGCAATTCAGGCATGTTAGAAGAGTGAGCAATCTGAATCAATCGGGCTGGGAAAAAATTAGGTTTTCTTTCTTTCAAGTGCCTGTGGAGACACGCTGACTGAGAGTTGTCTAGTAGAAATCTTTTGGGACCTGCTTTAATTAAATAAATGAGGATGATGAGACTATTAAAAATATTTGCTGCTGTTTTCTGCTCCTGCCATATTTACATCTGTGCAGCTACTAGTAAGGGTCCTGAAAGCTAATCTAACACTCTTTGCTTGATAACTGGGCCAAGGTAGTCTCTAACCCTTCTTAGTCAGCTACTAGCTCCCAGTGAGTGGTTCTCCCACTGTGGCTTTAAATCAGGGTCACCTCTAAGGCTCTGCTTTCCCTTCTCTCCCTTCCCAGCAGGGTCAGTGGGGAGCCAGTAGCCCAGTATTGATGGCTTTGTCATTAAGCTTGGAGGATGGGGGTTGCTGTTGATTTAACTCCAGGCACTGCCTCTACAATCTTCTTTCAAATTAGGCTATTTTGGCCATCTTATTTGGACGCCTTCACACTAGTAAAAGCTTGGTGTCTCCCAAAGTGGTCAGCATTTTTTTATGAGGGATGGATTTTTATTTTCAACCCTGCAGCTTCTGAGTTGAGCATTAGAGACTCTACTTGGTTTATTTCGTTCTTTAAAAGAAAAAAGCCCCCAACACCCCTGATACCCAGGCTGGTGACTTCCCTACTGAGCTACAAGACGACCTTGTTGGCAGGGCACGTAATGCTCAGGCAGACAGAGAGTGCTCACTGGGGAAGGCCACAAGTGCTCTGGTGGCCAGGAACACGGCTGTTTCATTAAGCAGCACTTAGCAGTTAGGGTCTAGCGGTGCCCACGTTAGGCCCCAAGTCTATTTGACAGATGTTTCCATTTTCTCCAGGCAATGTAAATACTGCCCCATGATTTATGGGCAAGAGGGAGGGCAAGTAATTATTTGCTGCTTGCCTCCAGGACACACACCTACTATTCAGTGTTATTAGCTGCAATTGCTTCCAGTCGGCTGCAGATTTTATTCAGTTTAATGTGACCGGGACTTTTTTATAACTCTACCTAGTGGGTTTTAGGGTTGGGGTTTGACAGCACAGACTTGGTGAAAACACCAGAGACTGAACATTATGGAAAGATAAGGTGACCTGAATCTTGCTAACACCATTGGCTACTTCTCAAACATGGGTCTTTAATAAGAATTCTCATTTCAAGTTGACTTCTACCCTGCTACAGGACATTGTGTATTTTTTTTCATTGTATATTTGTAAGTGGCCTTTAATATATAATACCTCCCCTTTTTTTCCCTTTCCTCCTATTTTTTCCTATTTAAGGAACATTTTGGAGCTGATTGAGTTCTTTGAAGATGACACAAGGTTTTACTTGGTCTTTGAGAAATTAAAAGGAGGTACTTACTGTTGAGTATGTGTTTGGATTTCTGATAAAGACCCAGGGTGTTGATCATCCATCATGAATCCCAGAGACTTCTAAAATGAGCCAAGCTAATAAAAAGGATGAAGGACTTAAAACTGCCCTTGATTTGGGAGAAGGAAGGCTGGAGGGAAGGATGGTAATTAGCATTTTGCAGAGTTTAGAATGTCACCTGTGTGGGCATTCTATAAATGCCTTCTCATTATAATAGGTCTCATATATAGATACATTTAATAATGAATTTATCAATCCATTGTTTTGACATGTTCACTATTTACCTAAATTCATTATGGGGTGGAAGGTCTTGCATACATTTTGAAGTCTGGAAGCCTCACCAGAGAGGAAGGTCCTATTATTTAGGACACAGGCCCAGGATAGAGAAGAGGCCTGAGAAAGTGCCATCCTTCTGATAGAAAGATGCCATTCTTGACCATCACCACTACTGCCATCACCCACACACATAATCACAGGAGGTATACTGAAGTTGCTTTTCTGACATAGAGAAGGGGATGGAGAAGCCCTTGCGCTCCCTGTCACTCGCCCAACCCTAGGACACATTTGCATGGTGAAGGTTAGGGAGGATTTCTGGAGGTTAGGGAGGGCTACATGGAGGGGCTTTGATGGTTAAGGGGTCATGCATTCAAAATCAACAAATGTCAGCTGTTAATATTATTTAAACAATTGGGTATGCTGAGGTCTATCTTAGAAGTATGCAGAATGTTATTCTCCACCTTCCCTTTTAACAAATTTGGAAACAAGACTCACTACAGTAGAGGAAGCCTGAGAGCTAGCCAGGAGCCAGTTTTCTGGGAATGTTCCCTAGCGCATTAGGATCCTTTGATTGTTTAATCTGGCAAGTGAAAGATCTTTCATCTCCCTATGCCAAAAACCAGCAATAAGAAGTACATGTGTCATTTTCAGGACACAGAGATGATACCTTCAGTCCAGAAATACAGGCTTCCAGTAGTGAGTGTGTGTGCCACATGGAGCCAAGCCATATATATTCATGCCTGTGCCTGCCCTCACCCCACCCAACAACAGTAGGACTGTGAATTACATGTCTGAAATGCTAGATGCAGCTGGGGTCATCTGTAGCCATAGTGCTTAGAAATGCAGCTCTACTGAAACCAGACCCCATGGATAACGAGAGTTAATGACTTAGGGCAAGCAACCATTCCCCCCAGCATTCAGACCACAAGTCCTACCGAGGGGAAGCTTGCACAAATTCTGAGGCCAAACTTACTGACTGAGCTTACTATGTCCTGATGCCAGCACTCCCTGATATGGGATCTTGAGCAAATTGCTTAACCATTCTTGGCTTTGGGTTCCCCAACTGTAACCTGGAGATAACTATGGTTTGTATATTTTATACAGTTGTGGTGAGGCTAAGATAATTTATTTAAAGAGTATTACATAGTGCTTGGCCACAAGTAACTATATACTAACCATTGCCAAGAAAATAATAATAACAAGAATAATAATAAACAGGAAAGGTTAGGGGAAAAAGAAGTTTTTCTCTTTTTTTTTTTAGATTGTTACATATCCCATAAGGGTGTGGCATTGCCATTGGAAGGCTTGTGCTCTTGTTTGGATCTGAAATCAGATGCAGAGGAAGAAAAGTTCTACAGAGAGGCCCCTGACCCTGTGTGGATTCACTTCTAGTTCTTTTTGATTTCAGAAGCCAAATCTGTCCCAATGGCATTAATATTTTTTGGTCATTTAAATAGTTCTCCCTTCTGTGTTCATCATAGATGCAGAAGATAGAAGTCCTGTTCAGTCCCGTTTGGGGCTGGTACCTCCTCTGTGCCAAGTACCACATATAGTTCTGGACATTTAGTGATGCATGAGCCTGTGTCCCTACCCCAAACCTGTGAACACTTGGCCTGGGGAAGTTATGCTCACTAAAGCCTGAAGAGGCTTGTCTGTATGTCCCCTCTGCCCTCCAGGCTCCATCTTGGCCCACATCCAGAAGCGGAAGCACTTCAATGAGCGAGAAGCCAGCCGAGTGGTGCAGGATGTTGCCGCTGCTCTTGACTTCCTGCACACCAAAGGTGATCCAAGCCTTTGCCTTAGTGGGTGGAGCTGGCCAGCCTCTGGGGACAGCGGCAGGTCAGGCAGAGAGCTGGGGCAGGAGCTGGGGCAGCTGGCAGGCCCACCCTGAGGGTGACGGGGCAAGCCAGGATGGGTCCTAGGCTTCTCATGTGGGCAGTGTGTAGATGTGGAGCTGTTAGAAAGGATAGGGATACAGGAGAAAGAGCAGGGAGGGAAAAGAGTGTGTTTCATGTTGAATGTAGTATGTGTGAGTGTAGATGTGGATGATGCCTTTTCCTTTCCTCATGAATGCAAAACTCGTGCATAATGTGAGCATTCTGGCATTAATATTTAGGTGCTATTCCTTCTAGTCTTTTAAAATACATCATCTGTATCTCTCTTTTCAAAATTGGCTGATAGTATATATATAGTTTTATATCCTGTTCACAAAAATGGAAAATGCATTTTTCCATTAACATGGTACATTTGAGTTATCTTTTGAAATAGTGGTAAATAGCAGGTTACTATTGCTTGAATTATACTTCAGTTTATAGTCCCTTATCTAGGACTGATCATTAAAGAACTTTTGTAGTATATTAAATCTTTTTGCAAATTAAGTGTTTTTACATTTCCATTTGTTTGACTATTACATACATTTTTAAAATTTACCTACCATCAATGCCATGAAAAAAATGAATTCTGGCTTTACCTTTTTCCAGGTATGTGCTCTCTTAGTAATAATACCACAGAGTTATGGCGAGAATTAAGAGAGTTACATCATCAACAGTAGTTAACACTTACTGGCACTTGTGTGCTAGGCACTATTGTAAGCCTTTTATATATACTTACTCATATAATTGTGTGTATCTTATATATGTTACTTTTATATTAGTAGGAATATATATAAATAGGAATATTTATAAAATATATGTAATAGTTGGAGCATAGCACCTGGCACATAGTAGTTCTTCAATAGTGTTACTTCCTCCACTCCTACCCCCACTGGCAGAGAGCATTTTTATTCTTAATATTAATTGCCTCAAACTAAAGCATCCTGCCTGGTGGGAGGTGGGGTGGGGTGGGGTGGAGGGAGTAATTTGTGACTTAACTCTGCTGCCTTTAGTATTAGGGATATTGGCCGGCCACACTGGCTGTGAGTGCTCAAGACCACCTGTAGGCATATCGCACCATGTGTCAGCAATGCAGTGCAGACTGGTGTGGCAGCACCACGGAAGGCTCAGGTTCATTGATTCCACTCGTCTCCTCCAGTGGCCAAAGAGAGAACCTCACACTGACAGTGCCCATGTTAGTGGTGACTTGCACATATGATGAAAATCCCTAGAAGGGTATCTGTACTTTCCACAGCATGATGAATAGCAGTACTTCTGCTTCTGAAAGCTGGGCTGCATGGAGGTAACACCTGCCTGACAAAGATTTACAACTGCTCCCCAAGCTGCCTCTGTAGATTGCAAAACTGGGTCATGCTTTCTACACGATTCATACCTTAGAGGGGGGTAAATGTGGTTTTATTTTTTACTTACTTATTGATTTATTTATTTTTACAAGAATGCACTAAAGGGAACAGAGGCTGGTGGTGTCTTAGGATTTCTGAAGTGCTTGTTAACATCTAGCTGGCCAGCTGCCCATGTGACTAGAAGTTGGAGGGGAAGAAAAACGATTTCCAGCTGAACTTAGCTGTTTTCTAAATAACTTCACGCTAGGAAGATGAATTGGGCAAGAATGGGTCAGCCTTGAAAGAAGTTCCATACTTTTAAATACTGGACACACTGCAACTTAACCTCTGGGAAATGAACAGAAGCAGCTCAATGGCTGGTATGCTCATAGAGGAAGGCCCATTATTACAGCATAGCTCTCAGTTCTCAGGCTGGGGACAGTCGGGCCATCAGCACCTATTTGGAGAGCAAGGTGCCATGTGTGGCTCATGATCCTTCTGTGGGAACACTTGCTGTAATGGAAAATATCTTTCACTTTTAGTGTGGAAAGCTGTAGCCTGACTCAATTTGTGCAGCTGGACTGAGTTGCTTTGGGTTCTCATTCAATTAGGTGACTGATGAAGTTACTTAGCCTACTGGAGCTCAGGTTTTCCCTCTCTAGTGAAGTGCCTCAGGTGGGCTGGGCCCCTGCCTCTTACTGGGGAATCAAATGGCTGCCTGAGAAGATGATCATCAAGGGGGTTTTAGAAAAACAGATTCTGCTTTTCCCCATTACCCTGAGAATCCTCTGCTGCTCTCCAGTGCTGAGCGGTAGCCGTTCGGCTCACTCGACTTCCCAGCCCTCTGTCTCTGTGCCCTACATTCTATAGGAGGAAAGAGAAGCAAGTAGTTTCTGTGTGTCTGGTGAGAAGGTGATTTTCCCTAGTTGCCTCCTTGGCCAGGCCAGCAGGTTTTAAACCCTTCTGGGATAAGCTGCTATCTGTGGTCTCCTTCAGGAGGTCTGGCCAAAATGCAGGGGAGGTATCTTTAGAACAGCATCCTCAGGCCAAATCAGTCTTTGGGGTAGTTCTGGCAGGGCTGCCTTGGGCATGAAGAGCAAGTGAGAAGGGAATCACACAGCTTCAGGAGATTTGTTAACTAACACTTGATCCTCTGAACACTTGGAGTCCCATTGAAGGAATCATTTTTTTTTAATGGGCCACACAAGAAGAGGTTACAGCAGTCCCAGCCCCCTGAGATGCTCTTAAACAAGGCATTAATTATTTCTGCATTGCTGTTGCAAGCTTGGCCATTTGCAGAGCCCTTTGCTTCATATTACACTTCTTATTCTTGGTGTTCACTACAGTGCTGAGAGGTAGGCTGGCTGGGATTCATTTAGCCCTTCTTATCCCTGCCAGACTGCTAAAGCTTTGCTTCAAAAGAACTTGCAGAATCCACTGTGTTTTTGGTTTGTGTCTCTGGCTACTTCTGCCTCCTGCAGCTCGTTGATTTTTTAATGTACCGTAATTGGAAATTAATCTGTGAACAACAGCATTTGGAAAAAATTAATTGTGTGTGGAATGTTTAATAATTACGTGCATATGTTAACCATTTCTTGGCTATTTGTCATTTCAGGCATTGCTCACCGTGATCTGAAGCCAGAAAATATATTGTGTGAATCTCCAGAAAAGGTACTTAGGGCCTGATTTGGGATGTTATAGTTTACCCTGATGTGGGGAAGCTACCCCTTGCTTTCAGTAGAAGTCGTTAACAGTTCTGTCAGCCTCAGGTACCAACTTGAATGGATTACTATGGACACGTGAGAATGTTACACCTAATGCATAATGTTTCTACATTCCAAGTAGGGTTAATCCTTGTCCCCTCGTTGCTCTTTACAGCAGTGTACATAGGTGGCTTAAGACAGAGACATATATTTGTAAAATATATGAGACCTGTGCAAAATGAATGTTTTCTAGTCCAATACACTACCTACCTTTAAAGTAATTGATGTGAGTCATTAACAGCAGCTCTCAATTCAATCTTATGTGAAACAAATCTCTGCCTATAAATGATGTTTATGTTAATAGTATATATGCCAGCTGGTGTCCACCACTAGAAGTAATAATCAGAAGGGAAGTTCTTGAAAAGGGTTTTTGTTTCCATTTTTATTTCCAAAGGTGCCCATTAAAAAGAAAGCATTTATACTTGGTAATGAACAAATGCAACCTATTTAAAACATTACCTTAACTCAACCTATTACTCAGTGGAAGTGTTTGATTTCCATAAGCATATATGAATTAGACAAATTCTGTGTTTGTTAGGAAGGACTTAGGCCCAGGTGGTTTTGAGGGCCCATAGTCATAGCTCTGTGTGTATATATGGGTGTGTATGCATGAACACACCTGTCTTGGTTTGAATTAAGAGACAGCTCAAAAATAGGCTATGTGGGGGGTGGGGGTTAAAGATGGCGGCATGAGAGGTGAGACACAGGCTTCCTCCTAAAACTGCATATAATATGAAAATATAATTATTACAACTAATCCTGAAAGAGCAACAGGAAAGAGGACTGTGCCAGACTGCATACACCTGGAGAAAAGAGCAGCCCTCACAGAACAGGGTAACGTACCAAAGCTGTGGCCCGGCGGGACCCAAGCCCTTCCCCCACCCCAGCTCACTGGTGGGAGGAAGAGAAACTGAGCAGGGAGGGAGTGGAGGCCTGGGACTGCTGAATACCTAACTCCGGAGATCTGCTCTGGGAGCACAAACCTACAATTCATGGTGCTTGCATGATACTCTCATGATTATGAGATTGGAAAGCTAGACAGGCAGAATTCCTGGAGAGACTGAGATTCCAGCCGCTTGTGGAAAGCAGGGATCTGTATCCGGCTGCTCTGGGACAAAAGAAAGGTGGGCAGTCTGAGAGACTTCCTAACAAGGAACCCATTAGCAACAGGGCTGCTAAAGGGGCAAGGGTTGCACAGAGCTTACTGCTCAGGAGAGAGGACAGGTAGACAAAATTGTCTGGGTGCACTCTGCCCAGCAGGTTGGGAGCTATGCCATATAGACTCTCATATTTAAGGAGGAAAAAGAAATCTTCCTCCTTAGATGATCTTCAGGTGCTCCAGCTCCCTGGCTGGCTACACAGCTCCAAGGACCCTCTCCGTGATACACAGCCTACTGCGCATTTCTTCCGGCCAGCCCCACCTGGCTTGCAAACTGGCAAACCCTACCCTGGCGTTATCCCAGCCAGAGAGAAGATCTGTCTACAGCAACTACAAACGCAAAGCATAGAGGCTTATACCTGTGTGCTCGGCCTACTGGTTCAGGCACTGGAGACAGGCACAGCAGCCGGGTAGCAGGAAACACTCTTTCTTCCCCCCAGGCACCAATACCACTCCCCTGTGACCCCCAACATTGTTGCAGGGACTGAGCAGCTCCAGGGAGTAGAGCTTCTGGGCACTAGAGGGCACCATATACAAACATGAAATGCCAAAGAAATCTGGTTCAGAGTAAAATTATTAATACCACTCCTGAGAAAGATTTAAATGACATCAACATAATGACTTCCTGAAAGGGAGTTCAAAATAAAAATCATTAACATGCTCATGGAGTTACGGAAAGATATTCAAGAACTCAGGAATGAACTCCGGTCGGAGATCCAATCGTTGAAGAGCACAATGGATAGTATTAAAAGCAGATTGGATACGGTGGAGGAGACGATAAATGAAACAGAAATTAGAGAAGAGTAATACAAAGAAGCTGAGGCACAGAGAGAAAAAAGAATCTCTAAGAATGAAAGAATATTGAGAGAACTGTGTGACCAATCCAAATGCAACAATATTTGCATTATAGGGGTACTAGAAGAAGAGAGAGAAAAAGGGATAGAAAGTGTCTTTGAGGAGGTAATTGCTGAAAACTTCCCCAATCTGGGGAAGGAGATAGTCTCTCAGGCCATGGAGATGCACAGATCTCCCAACACAAGGGACCCAAGGAAGACAACACGAAGACATATAGTAATTAAAATGGCAAAGATCAAGGATAAGGACAGACTATTAAAAGCAGCCAGAGAGAGAAATAAGATCACATACAGAGGAAAGCCCATCAGCTATCATCAGACTTCTCAACAGAAACCTTACAGGCCAGAAGGGAGTGGCAAGATGTATTTAATGCAATGAAGCAGAAGGGCCTTGAACCAAGAATACTTTATCTGGCAAGATTATAATTAAAATTTGAAGGAGGGATTAAACAATTTCCAGATAAGCAAAAGCTGAGAGAATTTACCTCCCACAAACCATCTCTACAGTGTATTTTGGAGGGACTGCTATAGATGGAAGTGTTCCTAAGGTTTAATAGCTGTCACCAGAGGTAATAACACCACAGTAAAGAAAGTAGAACTAATTACTAAGCAAATGCAAAAATTAAAATAACTATCTCCAAAGTCAATCAAGGATAGACAAAGAGTACAAAATATGATACCTAATATATAAAGAATGGAGGAGTAAGAAAAAGGAGGAAGAAAAAAAGAACCTTTAGATTGTGTTTGTAATTGCATATTAAGTGAGTTAAGTTAGACTCTTAGATAGTAAGGAAGTTAACCTTGAACCTTTGGTAACCACGAATCTAAAGCCTGCAGTGCCAATAAGTACATACCTATCGATGATCACCCTAAATGTAAATGGACTGAATGCACCAATCAAAAGACATAGAGTCACTGAATGGATAAAAAAACAAGACCTATCTATATGCTGCCTACAAGAGACTCACTTTAAACCCAAAGACATACACAGACTAAAAGTGAAGGGATGGAAAAAGATATTTCATGCAACCAATAGGGAGAAAAAAGCAGAAGTTGAAGTCCTTGTATCAGACAAAATAGACTTCAAAACAAAGTCACAGGAGACAAAGAAGGACATTACATAATGATAAAAGGGTCAATCCAACAAGAAGATATAACCATTATAAATATCTATGCACCCAACACAGGATCACCTACATATGTGAAACAAATACTAACAGAATTAAAAGGAGAAATAGAATGCAATGCATTCATTCTAGGAGACTTCAACACCCCACTCACTCTGAAAGACAGATCAACCAGCCAGAAAATAAGTAAGGAGACAGAAGCAATGAACAACACAATAGAACAGATAGACCTAACAGACATCTACAGAACTCTACACCCAAAAGCAACAGAATACACATTCTTCTCGAGTGCACACGGAACATTTTCAAGAATAGATCATATACCAGGCCACAAAAAGAGCCTCAGTAAATTCAAAAATATTGAAATTGGTGTTCCGGGAAGATGGCAGCATGAGTAGGGCAAAGGAAATCTCCACCCAAAACCATATATATTTGTGAAAATACAACAAATACAACTATTCCTAAAAGAGAGATCAGAAGATACAGTACAACAGCCAGGCTACAGCTACATCTGCAAGAACTCAGCGCCTCACGAAGTGGGTAAGATACAAAGTCGCAACCCGGCAGGACCTGAGCATTCCCCTACCCCAGTGCACCGGCGGGAGGAAAAGAATCAGAGTGGGGAGGGAGTGGAAGCACAGGACTGCTAAATAACCAGCCCTGGTGATCTGCATCGGGAACATAGACACACATTGCATGGTGTACTGGAGATTAGAGAAATGGAAGGGCAGGATCTGAGACAGAGACTGCAAGCGGGTTCCCACAGCCAGCCCCCCTGGGACAAAAGAAAAGCGGGCGCTTTCCTAAAAGTCTTAAAGAGACAAGGACCCAACAGCGGAACAAAATGGTCCCAGTGCACACAACCCAGCAGGCTGGGAATCTTGAGGAACTTTGGGCTCCCTAACCGGCTGCCAGTTAAAGCAGCCCCAAAGCCCCTCACAGAGATAAGCCTGCCATTCGTTCCCCTGGCCAGCACTGCAGTGGATCTGCCAAAGCTGCAGAACAGCGGGAGAGCGGCCCCGCCCACAACAACTACACAGAATCTCCTGCCGGCAGGTGTGCAGCTAATCAGGAAGGGCCGCACAGAATCTCCCCCTAGCAGGCACACAGCTAACCGGGAAGGGCCGCACAGAATCTCCTCCCGGTGGACGCACAGCTAACTGGGAAGGGCCGCACAGAATCTCTTCCTGGCAGGCGAGCAGCTAACCAGGAAGGACGGCACAGAATCTCCTCCCAGCGGGCACGCATCTAACTGGGAAGGGCCACAGAAGCTAGAGCAAGGGCCAAAAAGCACCAAGGGATGCAGAACGCACGCTGCGTGGCTGCAAACCCCGGCAGTGCTCTAGGCTAGCCTGAGGGCGGCCCCATCCACGGCAGTATAGGGAATTATCCCAGAGACTGCCTCCCAGTGTGCGGGTAACTGGCACAGGCTGCGGAGAAGGGCAAGGAGAACAACAAGCAGGAAGGGACTTTGTTCTCCCAGCTGACACACGTGGCACCTGCCTGCGACCACTTATATCACCATGAAAAGACAGAAGAATCTGGTCCAGTCAAGACTCACTCAGACAACCCCAGAGAGAGGGCCTGGTGGGATAGATTTAAATAATCTTCCTGAAAAAGAATTCAGAATAAAAATCATAACCATGCTGATGGACCTACAGAGAAATATGCAAGAGCTAAGGGAGGAAGTGAGGAGAGATATTACAGAAATGAAACAATCGATTGACAGACTGAAGAGCAGACTGGACGAGGTACAAGAGATTTAATGGAATAGAAATCAGAGAACAGGAGTACAGAGAAGCTGAGGCAGAGAGAGATAAAAGGATCTCTAGGAATGAAAGAATATTAAGAGAACTGTGTGACCAATCCAAACCGAACAATATTCGCATTATAGAAGTACCAGAAGAAGAGAGAGAAAAAGGGATAGAAAGTGTCTTTGAAGACATAATTGAGGAGAACTTCCCCAAGCCGGGAAAGGAAATAGTTTCTCAGACCATGGAAGCCCACAGATCTCCCAACACAAGGGAGGCAAGGAGGACAACACCAAGACATATAATAATTAAAATGGCAAAGATCAAAGACAAGGACAGAGTATTAAAGGCAGCCAGAGAGAGAAAAAAGATCACCTGCAATGGAAAACCCATCAGGCTAACATCAGACTTCTCAACAGAAACCTTACACGCCAGAAGAGAATAGCATGATATATTTAATGCAATGAAACAGAAGGGCCTTGAACCAAGAACACTGTCTCCAGCACAATTATCACTTAAATTTGAGGGAGGGATTAAACAATTCCCACACAAGTGAAAGTTGAGGGAATTTGCCTCCCACAAACCACCTCTACAGGATATCTTAAGGGAATGCGCTAGATGGAAGCACTCCTAAGGCTCAAAAGACGTCACCAGAGAAAATAATTTCATAGCAAAGAAAGCAGACCATCCAAATACTAACAAAAGGCAAAAAATAAAATCAACTTTCCACAAAAACCGTCAAAGGAACGCAAAAGAGTACAGAATAAAACACCTAATATATAAAGGATGGAAGAGGAAGAATAAGAAGGGAGAGAAATAAAGAATCATCAGACTGTGTATATAATACCTTAACAAGAGAGTTAAGTTAGACTGTTAGATAGTAAAGAAGCTACCCTTGAACCTTTGGTAACCACGAATCTAAAAGCCGGCAATGGCAATAAGTACATATCCATCGATATTCACCCTAAATATAAATGGATTGAATGCACCAATCAAAAGATACAGAGTAACAGAAAGGATAAAAAAGCAAGATCCACCTATGCTGCTTACAAGAGACTCACCTCAAACCCAAAAATACACACAGACTAAAGTGAAGGGATGGAAAAAGATATTTCATGCAAACAACAGGGAGAAAAAAGCACTTGTTGCAGTACTTGTAGCAGAAAAAGTAGATTTCAAAACAAAGAAAGTAGCAAGAGATAAAGAAGGACATTACATAATGATAAAGGGGTCAGTCCAACAAGAAGATATAACCATTATAAATATATATGCACCCAACACAGGAGCGCCAACATATGTGAAACAAATACTAACAGAATTAAAGCAGGAAATAGAAGGCAATGCATTCATTTTAGGAGACTTCAACACACCACTCACTCCAAAGGACAGATCAACCACACAGAAAATAAGTAAAGACACAGAGGCACTGAACAACACACTAGAACTGATGGACCTAACAGACATCTACAGAACTCTGCACCCAAAAGCAGCAGGATACACATTCTTCTCAAGTGCACATGTAACATTTTCCAGAATAGACCACATACTAGGCCACAAAAAGAACAGCAGTAAATTCAAAAATATTGAAATCCTACCAACCAACTTCTCAGATCACAAAGGTATAAAACTAGAAATAAATTGTACAAAGAAAACAAACAGGCTCACAAATACATAGAGGCTTAACAACATGCTCCTAAATAAGCAATGAATCAACGACCAAATTAAAACACAGATCAAACAATATGTGGAGACAAATGACAACAACAGCACAAAGCCCCAACTTCTTTGGGACACAGCAAAGGTAGTTCTAAGAGGAAAGTATATTGCAATACAGGCCTACCTCAGGAAAGAAGAACAATCCCATATGAGCAGTCTAAACTCACAATTAATGAAAGTAGAAAAAGAAGAACAAATGAGGCCCAAAGTCAGTAGAAGGAGGGACATAATAAAGATTAAAGCAGAAATAAATAAAATTGAGAAGAATAAAACAATAGAAAGAATCAGTGAAAGCAGGAGCTGGTTCTTCGAGAAAATAAACATAATAGATAAACCCTTAACCAGACTTACCAAGAAGAAAGAGTCTACTCACATAAACAGAATCAGAAATGAGAAAGGAAAAATCACTACAGACACCACAGAAATACAAAGAATTATTAGAGAATACTATGAAAAACTATATGCTAACAAACTGGATAACCTAGAAGAAATGGAAAACTTTCTAGAAAAATACAACCTTCCAAGGCTGACCCAGAAAGAAACAGAAAATCTGAACAGACCTACTACCAGCAATGAAATTGAACTGGTAATCAAAAACCTACCTAAGAACAAAATGCCTGGACCAGATGGCTTCACCACTGAATTTTATCAGACATTTAGTGAAGACCTAATACCCATCCTCCTTAAAGTTTTCCAAAGTGTAGAAGAGGGAATACTTCCAAACTCATTCTATGAGACCAGCATCACTCTAATACCAAAACCAGGCAAAGACACCACAAAAAAAGAAAATTACAGACCAATATCCCTGATGAACATAGATGCAAAAATACTCAACAAAATATTAGCAAACCGAATTCAAAAATACATCAAGAGGATCATACACCATGATCAAGTGGGATTCATCCCAGGGATGCAAGGATGGTACAACATTCGAAAATCCATCAACATCATCCACCACATAAACAAAAAGGACAAAAATCACACAATTATATCCATAGATGCTGAAAAAGCATTTGACAAAATTCCACATCCATTCATGATAAAAACTCTAAAAAAAAATGGGCATAGAGGGCAAGTACCTCAACATAATAAAGACCATATATGACAAACCCAAGCCAACATTATACTTAACAGCAAAAACTGAAAGCTTTTCCTTTAAGATCAGGAACAAGACAAGGATGCCCACTCTCCCCACTTCTATTCAACATTGTACTGGAGGTCTTAGCCATGGCAATCAGATAACACAAAGAAATAAAAGGCATCCAAACTGGCAAGGAGAAGTTAAACTGTCCCTGTTTGCAGAAGACATGATATTGTACATTAAAAACCCTAAAGAATCCACTCCAAAACTACTAAATCTAATATCTGAATTCAGCAAAGTTGCAGGATACAAAATTAATACACAGAAATCTGTGGCATTCCTATACACTAACAATGAACTAGCAGAGAGAGAAATCAGGAAAACAATTCCATTCACAGTTGCATCAAAAAGAATAAAATATCTAGGAATAAACCTAACCAAGGAAGTGAAAGACCTATACTCTGAAAACTACAAGACACTCATGAGAGAAATTAAAGAAAATACCAATAAATGGAAACACATCCCATGCTCATGGATAGGAAGAATTAATATTGTCAAAATGGCCATCCTGCCTAAAGCAATCTACAGATTCAATGCAATTCCTATCAAAATACCAACAGCATTCTTCAATGAACTAGAGAAAATCGTTCTAAAAATCATATGGAACCAAAAAAGACCCCAAATAGCGAAAGCAATCCTAAGAAGGAAGAATAAAGCTGGGGGGATTATGCTCTCCAACTTCAAGCTCTACTACAAAGCCACAGTACTCAAGACAATTTGGTACTGGCACAAGAACAGACCCATAGACCAATGGAACAGATAGTGAGCCCTGATATAAACCCAACCATATATGGTCAATTAATATATGATAAAGGAGCCATGGACATACAATGGGGAAATGACAGCCTCTTCAACAGCTGGTGTTGGCAAAACTGGACAGCTACGTGCACAAGAATGAAACTGGATTATTGCTTAACCCCATACACAAAAGTAAACTCGAAATGGATCAAGGACCTGAATGTAAGTCATGAAACCATAAAACTCTTAAAAGACAACATAGGCAAAAATCTCCTGAATATAAGCATGAGCAACTTCTTCCTGAACGCATCTCCTCAAGCAAGGGAAACAAAATCAAAAATTAACTCATGGGACTACATCAAACTAAAAAGTTTCTGTACAGCAAAGGACACCATCAACAGAACAAAAAGGTATCCTACAGTGTGGGAGAATATATTTATAAATGACATATCGAACAAGGGGTTAACATCCAAAATATATAAAGAACTTAGACACCTCAACACCCAAAAAGCAAATAACCCAATTAAAAAATGAGCAGAGGATATGAAGAGACAGTCATCCAAAGAAGAAATTCAGGTGGCCAACAGACACGTGAAAAGATGCTCCACATCACTAATCATCAAGGAAATGCAAATTAAAATCACAATGAGATATCACCTCACACCAGTAAGGATGGCCAGCATCCAAAAGACTAAGAACAACAAATGCTGGCGAGGATGCGGAGAAAGGGGAACCCTCCTACACTGCTGGTGGGAATATAAGCTAGTTCAACCATTGTGGAAAGCAATATGGAGGTTCCTCAAGAAACTAAAAATAGAAATACCATTTGACCCGGGAATCCCACTCCTTGGAATTTACCCAAAGACTACAACTTTTCAGATTCAAAAAGACATAATGCACCCCTATGTTTATTGCAGCACTTTTTACAGTAGCCAAGATATGGAAGCAACCTAAGTGTCCATCAGTAGATGAATGGATAAAGAAGAAGTGATACATATACACAATGGAATACTATTCAGCCATAAGAAAGAAACAAATCGTACCATTTGCAACAACATGGATGGAGCTGGAGGATATTATGCTCAGTGAAATAAGCCAGGTGGAGAAAGACAAGTGTCAAATGATTTCCCTCATTTGTGGAGTATAACAATGAAGCAAAACTGAAGGAACAAAATAGCAGCAGACTCAGAAACTCCAAGAAGCAACTAGTGGTTACCAAAGGGAAGGTGTGTGGGAGGGCTGGTGGGGAGGATGGGAGAAGGGGATTGAGGGGTATTATGTTTAGTACACATGGTGTGGGGGGTCACAGGGAAAGCAGTGTAGCACAGAGAAGGCAAATAGTGAATCTGCAGCATCTTACTACACTGATGGACAGTAACTGCATTGGGGTATGGGTGGGGACTTGATAACATGGGTAAATGTAGTGACCACATTGTTTTTCCATGTGAAACTTTCATAAGAGTGTATATCAATAATACCTTAATAAAAAAATAATTTAAAAAAATAGGCTATGTGTGAATATGTGAGTCAGCCTGCTGCTTACAACTTTTTGAGGGGAATAGTAATGTTTTAGTTCAGATATGATCTTGTGGCTCCCTGTCAATGGCTTGGCATGAAACTTTATTATATTATTATCATTATGGTTAATAATAATTATAGTTCACATTTTTTTATATCTTACATTGTGCCAAGAACTTATTTAGTATCTATAAAATATCATGAAGTAGGTATTATCTTCATTTTATAGATGCGGAAACTACTTAGACTAAGGAACTTGCCCAAAGCCCTATTATTATCTTCATTTTGTGGATGTGGAAGCTTAGATAAACTAAAGAACTTGCTCAAGGTCACTCAGCTGGTAAGAGGATAGATTAAAACTGAGGTGATTTGACCTCAGAACTCCGTGGGTGCTGAGTTGCTCTGTTACATTGCCTTTGATCTAACGTGGACTTCCCTGTCCTTTGTTTCATTTGAACTTCATGGCACAAGTTTGTTACCCCATTTTTTATAGCTGAAAAACTAAAATTAAGTTTTGACCAAGTATCAAAAGACATTATCAACAAAGTGAAAATACAACCCACAGAATAAGAGAAAATATTTGCAAATCATATACCTGATAAGGGTTTAATATTCAAAAAAAATAAGGAACTTCTAAAACTCAGCATAAAGAAGACAATCCATTTAAAAAATGGGCAAAGGACTTGAATAGACACTTCTCCAAACAAAGTATACAAATGGTTAATGAGCATGTGAAAAGATGCTCAACATCCTTAGTCATTAGGGAAAGGCAAATCAAAACCACAATGAGATACCACCTCATACCTACCAGGATGGTTTTATATATATATATATATATATTTTTTTTTAAAGGAAAGTAAGTATTGAGAATGTGGAGAGGTTAGAACCCATGTACATTGCTGATGAGACTGTAAAATGGTGCAGCCACTGTGGAAAATTGTTTGGCAGTTCCTTAAAAAGCTAAACATAGAATAGCCATACCATTCAGCAATTTCACACCTACGTATATACCCAGAAGAACTGAAAACAGACTTGAACACCAGTGTTCATTCCAGCATATGCACAATAGCCAAAAGCTGGGAACAACCCAAGTATACATCAACAAGTGAACAGATAAACAAAATGTGGTCAATCCATGCAATGGAATATTGTTCAGCCATAAAACAGAATGAAGCTCTGATATATACTGCAACACGGATAAACCTTGAAAACATTATGCTAAGTGAAATAAACCAAACACAAAAGGACACATACTATGTGATTTCACTTACATGAAATATCTGGAATAGGCAAATTCATAGAGACAGAAAGTAGATTAGCTATCACTGGGGCTGGGGAGGGGGATAATAGGGAGCTATTGCTTACTGGTACAGAGTTTCTGTTTGGGATGATGGTACGTTTGGAAACATACTGGCAATGGTTGCACAACAGTGTGAATATTTAATGCCAGTAAATGCTACACTTAAAATGGTTAAAATGGTATATTTTGTGTTATATATATTTTATGACAAAGAGAGGGTAAGTGAAAAATAAAAGTAAGAATGTAAGAGAGAAAAGGAAGGGATGGAAGGAGGAAGGAAAGAAGGAAAGAGAAGTCGAAAGACTTGTCCAGGCTTCCCTGGAAGGTCAGTGGCTGAGCTGGGACTCACAGGACCAGCATTTCTACTTGCTCACTGTGCAGCTTGCATCATGCAGACCGTTCTCTGTGTGCATACAAACTGCCCTCCTGGATGGCTCCAAACACATGCCGTCTGTGAGCTCAAATGCGGCATCCAGTTCTGGTGGGCTTGGCTGCTGTGTTGATGCCACCTAGAGTGACCAGCCATCCCAGTTTGCTTGGGCCTGAGGGGTTTCCCAGAAAGCAGGACTTTTGGTTCTAACTGATGAGGTCCCAAGCAAGCAGACAAGTTGGTCACCCTGAGCCATCTGAAGTGGTCAGGGTTTTAGTCAAAATTCTTTGTCCTCCACTGAATGGGCTTCAAGAGTCTTTCAGGAGTGCATGTTAACTTCTCTAACATCTGTGTGCTCTATACCATTGTTTGTGGCAAGAGTTCCAAAGGTTTGCTCTTGTTTTGTACTAAGTTCACAACAAGTATGACACCATGTAGTGCACACATTTTCTCTTAGTTGGGAAATAAGGAAAGGACATGGTGCAGAGGATACCTTAGGATAAATCCTCAGGTGATTTCTAGTTAACCAAGGAGAATAAACATGACCTGAAAGATAAAACTGGGTTTTGACGTGGCAGCCACATAATTATGAGCCCATATGTTAAATTAGTCTCCTCATGCCTGTTAGTTTTTCCTATTTGTAGCCTTTTGCTTTCTGGTTTCCTTCTCAGGTGTCTCCAGTGAAAATCTGTGACTTTGACTTGGGCAGCGGGGTGAAACTGAACAACTCCTGCACCCCCATAACCACACCAGAGCTGACCACTCCAGTACGTATGGCTGGGCAAGCTATGCCACCTCCCTTTGGCCTCCTTTACATTTGGCATGCCTCCTGGCCCATGCTCTGGGGTCTGGAGCTGTGGGGAGGGAAGGAAAACCAAATGTATCTCCCCAGCTTCTGGCTGCCTGAGTTGTCATTTGGCTCACTGGTTTGTATGGATGACTTCTCTCACCTCAACCCAGGGCTAGTTGCTAATGAAACTGACATTAGGGCTTTTAGTTTGGGTTGGGTCCTCTGCCAGTGCTGATACAAATTGTATGTATAAGAATAGGCTGAGCCTGACTCCCAACCCAGGTAAAGTCAGACACTGCTCTGGGGCCTGCTCTTCCCATATGAACAGGCAGACAGCTCGGAGAGTCCCATGCCCACTGCCAGAGTCGGATGGAGGACAGAGAGGGTGGAGAACTGAGAGGCTGTGGATTTTGCACGTAGGATTGCTTGGCTAAGTTACTCTGTTGCTTCTCTCACTTCATATTTAATGTTCCGATGGTGCTGCTGAGAGCTGTTTCTTCCTTACACGTCTCTTTTACATATTTGATATACTATAATTATGATCCTTTTGAGATTTGCACACTTCATAAGTGAATTTTCCTAATAACCTTTTTTTAAGACCTGCTTTTCAGTATGCCCATATCTTATTCCAAGCAACATTATTAGAAATGTTTCTGCATTAGCTTCTACTCCATTGAGCTACTTTGTTCGTGAAGTCATTAACTCTAATTGCCAATTACAAAGAAAATGTTCTTTCTCCACTTGCCACCTTCCCATCAAATTAATTGTGTGTGTTGGGGGGTGGGAGATTATCTCAGTAAGACTGAAATAATGAAGAGGGGAGCAAAAAAATTTGTTTTGTTGTTATCAGCAGTTTTCTATGCAAGGATGAGAGGAAGGAAGCCTGGAGTATTGTCCTAGGTTTGCCCTTGATGAGTCTGACCAAATCCCTGTTCCATTTTGGTCCTTGGTTGCCCCATCTATAAATGGGAGAAGCAGGGCGATTGGGTTTCTTCTCAGAGCTCTCCTAACTTTGATGATCTGTTAATTCTAAATTCTTCCTTACTCTAAGCTAGCAGGGAAGCTTGGCAGGCCATCACCTGAAGAGATTCCTGCTGTATGGAGTTGGATCCCCACAGCTCTCCCTCTCAGAGCCATGGTCCTGGTACATTAAGTGACTGTTGATAGAAAGCTGAGGCAGGGAGAGATTCCTGGAGTTTCTTGAACAAGGGCATCTGCCTACTGGAGAAGGACCTGAGAAGATAAGAGGACAGCCCAGAACTGGTCATGTGGGTTGTGAGGAATGAATGATAAGACAGTTCACAAACGGTTGGCCTAGCTTTTCTGAGTGCCCTGCTGATATCAGGCAAGCTGTCTGCTAACTTTCCTGACAACTTCTTGCTCTGCAACACCATACTTTTGCTCAAGTCCCATTACATTCTGCTCTTTGCTATCTCTGCCTGTGACTAAGCCTCTCTTCCCTGCCATTTCTCCCTTCCCAACCTTGGCCCCCACAGTGCGGCTCTGCAGAATACATGGCCCCGGAGGTGGTGGAGGTCTTCACAGATGAGGCCACTTTTTATGACAAGCGCTGTGACCTGTGGAGCTTGGGTGTGGTCCTCTACATCATGCTGAGTGGCTACCCCCCCTTTGTAGGACACTGTGGGGCTGACTGTGGCTGGGACCGGGGAGAGGTCTGCAGGGTGTGCCAGGTGAGTGCAGCTCATGCCTAGAGCCTACAGGGGGTCAGTGTGGTTGTGGGATGCCAAGCAGGGCTGGGCTTGGGGATCATTCCTGATTAGAAGGCGGGTATACTGCCCTTCCTCCTCTGTCCAAGGGCAGCCACAAGGTGAAATAGAGATAGGCACGTAGCCCAGCTAGGAGTTCAAGGGAGGATTGTTAGAGATCAAACCTGAGCTTGGTCTTAAAGGATAACCCTTGCCCCAGGGGAGGAGAGGCAAGCAATACAAGTAGAAGGAACAGCACAAGCAAAAACATGGAGGTTTGACACAACTGCATGTGCACCAGGAAAAAGAGCAGAAATAGAAGTTTAATGGTGGCAGGAGGTGAGACCTGAGAGGTTGCCAGGAGCCTGTTCATGGAGGGCCATGTAAGAAGGGCCAAGGAATTTAGGCTTTGCTCTCTAGTTTATGTCCCCCATGAAGCCCCCACCCAGCCCTCCAAGTAGCATAGCCATCCTTGCCCACCAAGGGCATTCTGTGTGGCTTGATGTTTTGGGGAGAGGGAAGTCTGAGAGGGGGACCTGGTCTGTGGTATACCCAGGCCATGAGCTGCTGCTGAAATCAATTGGACATGAGTTGACAAGATCAGTGACAGGCACATCCTGCCCAACCCCTGCAGTGGGCCTCAGGAAGAATCTTCTTTACCTAGAACAAGCTGTTTGAGAGCATCCAGGAAGGCAAGTATGAGTTTCCTGACAAAGACTGGGCACACATTTCCAATGAAGCCAAAGACCTCATCTCCAAGCTCCTGGTTCGAGATGCGAAGCAAAGACTGAGTGCTGCCCAAGTTCTGCAGCACCCATGGGTGCAGGGGGTGAGTAACCCAGGGATAGGTGGCATTCCACCTCCTCAGGCCTGCAGCATGGCCCTGAGGGAGCTCTCATGCCAGCAAGTACTGAACAGCAGCCCAGGGGCTTACTTCAGCTGGAGGATGATTATCTGGCAGCTTTGATCCCTGTGATGTAACCTAGCCCCACACTGAGCCCCTTACTGGTCACTGGTTCTCACCTTGGCCACAGACTAAGCTCCTAACTGACCCACATGTCTCTGGAGGGCCAGAGGCCTTTGTGGGCTTTGGCACACGCACCCCATTATTGGCAGAGGCACAGAGTTCAGAAAGCAGTCTGGCATTCACATTTGAGGCATGTACACATCCCCTTATATAAAAATATCATTAGCTGAGCGCACCCAGGAACAAGGCCTTGTTGCCCTGCTTGCTTTGTAGCTGCACTTGGGGCACATAGGTTCTCTTCATGGTCCTGGGGGTCTGGGTGCATCTGGCCTAATGGCAAATAGTGGTATTTTCCCCAAACTAAGGACCCAAGTCTTCATTAGAAAATATTTTTAACTATCTTCCTTGGTTAGTCATTGTACCTGATTTCTCCCCGTCCAAGGGATCTGCCAGATCTCCCGTGATTTATTGAGTCTCCTTGGTCTGCCAGGTCCTAGCCAGCCTCAGTGGCCCTGCCAGTGGAAGGAAGCAAGCATTGCCAGCCCTGTGTTACAAGGGGACCCATTCCAAGAATATCTGAGTGGCTAATTCCAAGCCACCCAAGTGTTGCTATCTTTACTGAGCACCTACCACATGCCAGACACTGACAATACTGGGATGAGTAAGACCCAGTCTCTGTCTTCCTGTTATAGTGGGGACAGGGAGGTAAGGGAATAAATGACAGGACAGCGTAACAAAAGCTTATAAAAAGTGCTAAGGGCACCAAAGGTGGAGGCTCCACCTCTGCTTGGGACAAGCGGTAGGGAGGCAGCAGGGGAGAGGGACCACTTCACAGGGGAAGCTGGGTCTTGGAACGTGATTAGGCCTTTGCCAGGCAAGGAGAAGGGCTGTCCATGCAGGGGCAGTGGGGTCAGTGGCTGTACTTTGCTTGCTCTCTCCTTGGTAGGTCTGACCCTGCAGGCAAGCATGGCCAAGTCTGTGCTGGGCCCAGAGCCTCTGATAACCTACCCATTCTGTGCTGTCATGGGTGGGGGCAGCTCTTGAAGGAGGGAGCAGTGCTTACCCACTCGTCTGTCCTTCCCATTCTAGCAAGCTCCAGAAAGGGGACTCCCCACGCCGCAAGTCCTCCAGAGGTAAATGCTACCACCACACCCAATGTCCTTCTTTCTTCAGCTTTGACTTTCCCTCAGGCTCTCAGCCATGCTGGGTTGGAGGTGGGGACAGGGAGCCCATCTCGGGGCTCAGGTATCCTCCTCTTGAACGGGCTTCCTGGACGCCTTTGCCCCACATGTCCTCCCCACCTTTCCCACTACAGTAGGGCTGTCTTCCACTGGGATGGCTTCCCCTGCCCTCCAGCACCTTTCAGGCCCCTCCCGGTACAGTTTGTGTGAGAAAAGTGTGTTTTGCGTATCCACTGGAATCCTAACTGGAAATCAGCATTTACAGCCCAAAGACAAATCTCATCTGTGAGTGATTCACACCAAGGATTCCTTCTGCTGCTGGGAATTGGTGCAAGTAACAGGAATGGGTCACTGTCAGGCAGTGGGACCAATTGTCATATACACTACTAGACAAATAATAGTAATGCCACTGTGTAATCAATACCACATGACAGATATGGTGCAAAAGATTTTACATATATCCTAACCTTTATGATAAATCTACACGAGAGGTCTTCCTATTACCCCATTTTGTGGATGAGAAAACTGAGTAATAAAGAGATCAAGTTAACTTCCTCAAGGCCACACAGTAGCCTTGGGTGTTTGACTCTAGTCCCATTTAACATTAGACTGTGTTCCCAAAGGGCCAGGACTAATGCACTGTGTGAACCCCTCTGGGAACCAACTTCACATTCCAATTTCTAGGGGTTACACAGGGAAGTCTTACATCTTTATAGTCTCAGTTCATTTGAGCCAGAATGCTATGGCTCAGGTTGGGTTCTACCCGATTCTCTAGAGCATCATCCAGATGCCCTGAGGCTCCAAAGCACAGCTCCACCTTAGATTTATTCAGAAAACCCAAAGTGCCAGTTACATGCTAGCCTTGAGCTGAGTTTTGGGAACACTGACACAAAGGAACAGTGCCTGCTCTTGGAGCTCCCTGCCCTTACGGGAAAGAGGGCTCTCCAAGGGGGACTTTCACGTGGCATGGCCTTTCCCCTGGCAGAACTGTGTGCAGAGCAGTGGCAGCTCAGTGGAGGGTGCTGTGAATAAAAAGGGGCATTTGTCCCAACTCTTAAGCCCAAGGACTATAGGTTCAAAGCCATTCCGACCTCAGTGAGGTCAGACTGCAAACTCGTGCAAGAACTACTTTGGAGAGAGCAGCCTGTGCAGGCTCAGAAAAACTGTGGGGAAGTCTAGAACCACAGCCACTGGAGGGGTGTCAAGGAGCTGGCCTGGCTGATCCATTGAGTGGTGCTTCTGTTTTTTCTGTGCCCACCCCTGTCCCTGCAGGAATAGCAGCACAATGGACCTGACGCTCTTTGCAGCTGAGGCCATTGCCCTTAACCGCCAGCTGTCTCAGCATGAGGAGAATGAACTGGTAGAGGAGTCAGAGGCACTGGCCAAGAGCCTCTGCTCTGTGAAGCTTTCCCCTCCCTCCAAGTCACGCCTAGCACGCCGGAGGGCGCTGGCCCAGGCAGGCCGCAGTGGTGATGCAGGAATGGGCCCAACACCCACAGCACTCTGACCCGCTCCAGTAACACCTTCCAGGCCATAGGCCTGTCCAGGCATTTCTCCTCCACTCCCCGCCCCCTAAGAAACCTGTGAGGCCAAAGTCTGCAGAGCAGACAGAGGGGTTTTACAGCTCCATCCAGAAAGGCCCTAAGGTCTCCACCTGCGCCCCCCACCCCGCCATTTCCCCAGAGTCCTCAAGGAAAAAGCTTTTTCCAAAGGGGTTGTCTTTGAAGAAGAAAGCAATCACTTGTCACTTTGCATAATCATCTGCAGCAGGGTTATCTCTGCTGGGCTTCAGCCCACCTGCTCACCCTTCTGCCTTTCCAGGATCCTTCCTGCTCTCACAGGCAGGCAGCAATGGCGACTGGGGCTCTAGCCTTCAGGGAGCCAGCCTTAAGAAGCATCCGATGACAGAGGCTCTTCCTCTCTCTGTACCATCACCTGCCTCTGGTAGTCCTTCCACCTTCCTCTGTCCTCTGGATGTCCTCCCCCTAGGCTGAGCAAAGCAGTCCCCTCAATTCAGGGAAGGGCAAGAAGCCTTCCACATTCAGGAAGCCAGATCAGTCTTCCAGTCTGCAGCACAGAAAGGCAAGCACATAATCTTTCTTTGCTGTGACCGAAATGTATCCCTCATTTATCATCCTCTGCCTTGTTGGGGATTGCTGCTAAAATCAGTATTATTTCGTTTTTAAAAATGTTCGTTTTTTTAACCATGCTCTTCCAGCAAAGATGGAACTTTAAATTGCCATTACAAGACAAAGGACTTTTCAGAGTGTGTCAGGCTCACTCTTGTTTCCTGAATCCATGCATTTGAAAGGTTTTAATCAGCTGTTTCTTATTACTCTAACTGGTTTTAAGCTGTTACGATGAGACTGCTGGCCTGGTGGGGCGGGCAGCTCCAGTCAGGGCGGTTAGGAGTTGTGGGCCTGATGTGGGGCCACGTCACAGCAGCGGGGGCCCCTCTGGTCTGAGCAGTGCCTGCTGCTGGAGACCAGGAAGGCACGTCCAGGCCAGATAAGCTGAGTTACCTGAAGAAAATCCATTTGTATAAGTCAGACATTTATAAAACACAAGGATGGTATTATACATCGTGCTTATTTTAATAAAGCTGTTTTAAATTCTAGCTATGGCCGTCCTCGTGGTACTTTCTTCAGCTGCAAACCTGAAAAAGAGATAGGCCTTCCAGAGAGGGGCTGAGTCCAGCCCCGTGAGGAGGTCTTTATAAGGACCTGTAAACCTGGCGCCTTATTGGGTCTATAAAACAAGGGAAAGGAGATAGCATTGCTTTTCTTTTTTAGGTGAGTAAATGAAATTCACCAAACAGTTGTCAATCTCCAGTTCTGTGGCAGGTCCCAGAGATGACTGAGAAACAGCCTCTGTCTTTTCAGATCTTTCCCATTAAGTGGAAGAGGTAGTGGGAGCAACCATGACAAGCTGGCTTCAAAAGGTTCTTTAATAGGTGTGCCCTGTACCCAGGCCAGCCCACCCACCCAGCAGAACAGAGTTCCCCTCTGTTTGGGGCAGCACTAAGCCTTTCTGGAGGATTCGCTGTGTGCCCAGGACTGTGCTCGTCCTGTCAGAGTTGCCAACACAGAAAAATGTCACCTCGCATGGCCAGGCCCCATGTACATCATGCAGAGGCCTCCTATGTGCCTTGTCCCATGTGATCCTCAGAACTGAGCTGGGGTGGGGAGGGCCTTTATAAGTTCCCAAAGAGATGGCAAGAGGGAGGTCTGAGTGTCTGGGCAGTAGGCTGGGTGCTACTGGCAGCTTTTCTCCCAGGGGAGAGCAATGAGTGGAGAGGGGAGCAGGAGCTCTTCTCTCTGGGGGCAGGTAATGGGCCAGGCTAACATCTTTCCTCACCAGGATCGTCTCCACGTGATGACAACATTCTGCTGACCTCCCTTTGCAGTGACCCTTACCACCTTCACCTCCCTTCTTCATCTGCCCAGAGTGGGATGGGCTGGCCTGCAGAATCTGAGCCTTTCACCCAAAGTCTCCCCGGTCCCTGGGGACTTGGAACTAGGGCATGAGTTTTGTCTTTGGACTCCAGCCTGGTCAGTCCTCCAGGTTGGTCCAGCAGGAACATGACTTCATGGGCTTCCTGCACCAAGCACTCGCTGCCCCCACCCATCCTGCAGCTCCAGCCAGGCTCTCACACCCCTGTGCCTCTGCTCAGGTTGTGCCCTCTACCACCCCTCCCCTGGACCCAGCCCGCCCGGCAAAGCCCTCCTCATCCTCTGTGGCTCGGCTCAAGTGCTGCCCTACCTACTTCGGTTTGCTGGCATTATTGTGCACTTACCAAGTTACAGGTGCTTTCCGAAAAGTTCACGAGGCATTATCACTTGATTCCCAGAGCAGGCATATGAGGTAAGGTTCTAGTATTTTACCCCCACTTAATGTGAGAAACTAAGCAGAGAAAGGAAAAAATTGTTTGCCCGGGACTCTCCAACTGGGAAGGTGGAACCGGAATTCATCCGAGAGAGATGTACCCAGAGTCATGCTGCCCACGTCCAAATCCCAGCTCCACCACTTACTAGCTTTGGGCCTTGAACGAGTTACTTAAACTCTGAGGGCCAGTTTCTTCAGCCAAAAACTGGGAATGCTAGTGTTTAACCTCATGGTGCTGTGTGAAAGTTACAAATAATGTAAAGTGTTTAGAGCAGTTCCAGGCACACAGAGCAAGTGCTCAATAAATGTGAGCTGATACTGTTTTTATTGTCTCCTGGGGCAGAATGACTCGACTCATCCCAGTGAGAGAGAAGAGCTTTCCCTCTTCCCTCGGCTTGTGTGGGAAGAACTTATGTGGGTGGAGATGGATCTGGGCTTTCCAGATGAGCCTGGCCTCTGGTCCTTTGAGGGATCCTCCTGCTGACAGGCTGCTCTGTCCCTCTGGGCTGGGGTCTCTGTTCCAGAGGGGCAATGGTGGTACCAGAGAAAGAACCTGAGGTGGGGACCGGGGTCCCTGGGTTCTAGTCCTTCCTCCGCCACTGTTCACTAGCTAACCTGGGGAAGTCCCTCACCCTTTCTGAGGACCAGGCCATGTGCCTGGCTCTGCTGGGCAGAGCCAGATATGCCAGACACACTGAGCGAGTCTCTGGGAACTGAAACTGTGAGCTGTCTGGGCAGCCAGTTCCCTGGCTCAAGGCTCATGCCTTACCTCATGGGCTGGGCCTTAGGAGAGAGCTGGGCCCCTTCAGCCAATGTCCTGGAGCTCAGGCCTTTTGCCTCAAGTCCAATTAGCATCCCTCAGCCTCGGCCTGGGGACCGCTGTCTGAGCCCCTTCTGGAGGCCCAAGCACAGGGATCAAGTCTTTCTCCCTCTGGCTGTCCACCTTCCTGAGCTCTGGGGGCTCCTCCTCCCTCCTGGCCAGCTGCCCCTCACCAGACCCATTTCTGGGAACAGCAGTGCCCTGATCCTGTGCCAGCTGCCCCAGCTGCTTGGGTCTGGAAGGGAGTGAGGAGCAAGGTACCCTCGTGCAGCAGGCACTCTTGTTGCCATGGTAGCAGTTGCCTTGGAAGCCGCTTCCAGACTTCAGCCTCTGAACAGTCTGGGAAAGCTGCCTGTCCCCCAGGGGATCAGGGAATTAATCACTCTGTTTTACAGCGTCCTCACCCTCAAGGAAGATAAACAGAACAAAACCAAGCTGAGGCCTTTTTGCCCACTCTTCCTTCCCACCCCCATGCCACCCTTGGACTTGGTGCTTCTGTGAGGGAAAGAGCATAGGCAGGCATCCACCAGCCCAGGCCTCACCAGGAAACGAAGAGGAGAGATTATGACAACTTAGCGGTGATGCATAGCCTAGCCACACCCTGAGTCCAGGGCTGGGAGGACAGGTCTCAGCATCCTTTGATACTTGTTGGGTGGGGAACAGGTGGGGTGTTTGTGCTCTAGTGCCTTGGGCCTCCATCTCATTTACTCATAGTAAGCACATTGCCCAAGGATAAGCATGTATTTTCCTCTTCAGAGATGATACAGTTTATATGGAGGAAAGAATTAGCAAGCCTCCCTCTACATTTGTTGTCAATGGAGGAGCCAGGTCACAAAAGTTTCAAATAGCCTTTAATGACTCTCCTGTCGTGAGGGGAAAGATGCAGGCTCAAGTGATTCCTTAGAACACATCGTCTCTCTGATGGGGTTGCCCATTTCTCCCAACTCGAAAGAGACAATTTAGAAATTCAGGGGCAGAGCTATGCTAGAGTCCTCCCAGCTAAGCAGGGAATCTGGACACCGAGATTCTACCCAGGACTCTGGGGTGATCCTGCTCCCCAAGTCTCAGTTTCTCCATCTGTTCTGTAAAGGACCTGGGACAGTTCTGTGATCTGAAGTAATAAAGGCTTAATGTGTCTCCCCTCGTATTTCCTCCTCTGACTTTGTGCCCTGAGGGATTTACAGAGTCAAAAAAATACTCTACTTTAGAATTTGGTCTCCAATTTTTAGAGGTCAGAGTATTCTGGAATCTAGAACTCACAACGCCAGACATCCCTGCGTCTGGCCTCTGCCATCCCCAAAGGAGAAAAGTGAGGCTCAGGAAGGTGGAACGGCTGGTCCACGTCCCTCAGAGTGAGGTGCCTCTGTCTCGCTGACAGTTTGGGAGTCCTGCCCCAGCCTTACACTGTGAGAGGAGCCCGCACAGGCCCTGCTGGCCAGAGGCGTGCAGCCATGTGGGGGGGCGGGTGGGCGCTGTGGAGGGTGCTGGGATTCCTAATGCTCCCCATCTTGAGAATGTGTTTTCATGGACAATTGTTTTAACAGCTCTTTCTAAAACTAGTCAGTGCGGGATCAGTTACATGTGACAGAGACATGGCCTGTCATTTGATGCCTAATTAGAGGAATAATTGGACCTCACCCTGGTGAGGCACAGAGGATGCTGACAGCAGTGGCTGTGGCTGGGGAATGCCCACCTCCTGGGGTTCCTCTTATAGGGGCCGGGAACACAGCTAGGGGGCCATCAGTGTTCCTCAGTCACTTGTCTTCTGAACATACCTCTGAGTTAACACCTGTCCTTGCCCAAGCCTCTCCCCAGTCTCCCTCAGCTGAGGCTCAGACAGATCACTCTGGCCTTCTTAGGCCCCCACCCAAGGAAAGCCTCTCGTTAGGGACAGAGGTCCCACGGCGCCTATGGCCCTCCTCTGTGCCAGTCCAAGGGGGTTGTGCAGGTCCAGTCCCTGCCTGCGCTCCGCCCTGTGTCCAGAAGCCCAGCCCAGGTCCCCTCTAGCCATGGCTGTGGCACACTCCCTGAACCTGCCCTCGAGGGATCACAGTCTACAGAGGAGACAAAATGAGGACAGATGGAAGGCACTTTAGCATGAGGACACGGGAGCAGTGGTAGGCAGCCCGCCCACCCAGATGCCATCAGGAATTGCCTCACAGAGTTGGGCTGCCTGAGAAGGGTCCTGAAGGATGAGGAAGCGTTCTCCAGACAGTAGGGACCAGGCAGACTCTCAGCAGAAGGGCAGCAGAAGAGAAGGGGAGGGACGAGGGTCGGGGGCAGCTATGGAGGCAGAAGACCTTGCACCTGGCTATGTCGGACTACAGACATGGCGGGAGAGATGGTGAGGTCCAAAGAGAGGCCGGCAGGACTGGTAACAGGACAGTGGGAACTCAGGTGCAGGGCTAGGGCCAGGGCCAAGTTCCGGGGTGGGGATGCTTTGATCACTAACGGCCCAGAGGATGCAGTCAGTGATGAGGGCAGGAATGGGGGAAGAGCGGGCAGTGTTGGGCAGGGCTGGGCTGAGCTACCACTGCCCAGCCTCAAGCTGGTGATTCTGCAAGTAGGGCAGACAGACTAGGCAGAGGATCTCAGTCCAGAGGTCGGGAGGCACCAGCCGTGTCCCAGTCTCCTAACCCTGGCTGCCTTCACCCAGCTCCTGCCAATTCCTCTGCCCAGCCCTGGACTGTATGTGCCTTCCCCCAACCCCTACCGATGGTCTCTGGCAGCCCCCAGCCAGGGATCCTGGGCAGCTGGAGCGGCTCACCCTCTCAGCCCAGTGGAAGGGTGACTGGAAAGGGGGTGGGCACTGAGCCGACCTGAGGTGAAGGAGATCCCCTGAGATTTGCTTCAAGCTAAGACCCCTCAGCCCTGCCTGGGAGCTCAGGGGTTGGTGGGCTGGGGGACACCTCTCCCTCTCCTCCTCCTGTTCCAGTCGCTGTTCCTGTCTCTTGTGCCTCCTCCGGGGCTCCTCCCATGCCTGTCTCCAAGTCCCCAGGCACGGTCCCCCTGGTGGCAAATGGCAGAAGACAGCAGAGTGGGCCCAAAGCATGTGGTGGTGGTGGGGATGGGGGTCTCCTCACATGACTGCTGGGTCCCATGCGATGCCACCAGCTCATTCTGCCCCCTCAGGAACCAATAGCGGAACCTGGGCTGAGTGCCCTAGTGGGCCTCTGGGACCCAGGCAGCAGCTCACATTGCCACCTCATGAATAACTGAGCACCTCCCTGCTGCCTGCCGCTGAGGAACCATATCCCTTGGACCGACTTCCCCCACTTCTTTAAATCTTTAACAGGCTGAGGCTCAGTGGCGGTTGGGCGGGCTCCAGGGGGCCGGGGCAGGATATCCTGGGCAGGGGCCCAGGCTGAGCTCCCCCTAGAGGAGGCTAGCAGAGGAGGACCCCACTGGGCAGGCACAGCTCTTCTGAGATATGTAGCTAAGGCAGGATGTGGTCAGGCAGAAATCCCAATAGTAGCCTCCACATTCAGGGGTCCTTCAGGAGGAAGAGTAAGCCAGGGTGACGTGTGGCTGGGGGGCCCTTAGGAGAGCTGTGGGATAGGGCTGCAGAGAAATCCAAGAGTTACCGGCCCAGAATCGTTCTGCCCAGAAACCCTCACCCTCAAGGTGGAGCTCCAACAAAAGGCCATCCAAGAGGACGAATACCTCCAGGGCCCTTCTGCGGACAGGCCCCTCTGGCTGGAGGCTGCACCTGGGTAGGCCTGCATGGACATCCCCATCAGCAGCAGAGACTTCCGCGGCCTGCAGCTGGCCTGTGTGGCCCTGAGCCTGGTGGCCGGCAGCATCATCATCGGTGTCTCCATGTCCAAAGCTGCAGCTGCCGTGGGTGGTATCTTTATTGGCGCCGCAGGTCTGGGTGAGCAGTGCTGGGCTCAGAGGGTACAGAGGCATGGTCAGGTGAAGGGAAAATGAGGAAAGGGCAGAGTCAACAGGGATGGGTGTCGGAGGATGGAATCTGGAGAGAAGCAAGGCAGCGGGGGCTAAGAGAGGGAGAGGAAGGCTGGGCTGAGGTGTCTTCTGCAGGAGGGTGAGGAGACCGTGGAAGAAGGAGCTGGTTGTCATGCTCCTCTCTGGCTGCTCTCCCTCTGGCTCTCCAGTCCCAAGCCTTGTGGCTCTTGGGTTCGTGGTGGAATTCATAAGCCCACTGTGGGAGGGCTGTTAGGGGGCAGGTAAAAGAGGACGGAGTTCCCAGCTGGACTCTCCTTGAGCCAAGACAGAATCCAGCTCAGACAAAAGGTTTCCTTTTCTTTCCAGGTATGACTTAGCAGCAGATCTGTCTGTCCAGGCATCTGTCCATCTGTCTATCTGGGCCAGTCCAACTGATACCCCACACTGATGCCATCCCTCACTCCACTCTACAATCCCGGGCCAAAAGCAGAACCAGAAGCAGCAGGCTGGCGGGCTCTGGGCATCCATAGCTGCAAACTCCAGCCAAGAGCCACAGACACTTGGTCTGGAGATGAAGCGGGAGTGGGTAGGGCAGGGCCCACTCTTCTGTTACACCCTCCCCAGGGCAGGGGGTAGGGGAGGAGCCCCCTAGTCCTGCCCTGGAGGCCCTAAGGGAGCATGGGGCAGGTGGTGGCGTCAGCTGGACCCATTTCCAGACCACTGAGAAGGAAGGAAGCCAACGTATCCCCCACCTGGGCATGGTGAAGCCAGGAGCATGGACCTTCGTGTAACCCCTTCCCCAGACAGGCGCTGCTACCAGCCCTGTTCTGTGTTGGGCAGCCACTCTGCATGTGTATACGCGCACACACACACACACACACACACACACACACACACACTCCCAACCTGCACATTTGTGTTTCCCCCATGCACACAATAGCACTCTCATCAACTACCGCCCAGGCTCAGCCCACCCACAGCTTCATGCAGCCCACGCTAACCAGGCTCCCTCCCCATCACAGAACCCCTCTGTGTCTCTCTTCTAAGGGCTCCTCATCTTGGCCTACCCCTTCATGAAAGCACGATTCAACCTGGACCACATCCTGCCTGCAATAGGTGAGTCCTCTTCCCTGCCCCTAGCATACCCTTCTGCCAAAAAAATGTGCTAGACCCACTGTGTGGTGGAGCTGAGCCCATGTGTATGACTGCTTCTGGCTGTGTGTGTGCTGGAACCGGGGTGTGTGTGTGTGTGTGTGTGTGTGTGTGTGTGTGTGTGTGTGTGCGCGCGCGCGCTGTGCAGGCATCGCCATGACTACAGTGCAGTGGCCTGCTGCCTGCCGCAAGGGCCTGAACCAGCTCAGAACACCAAGAACTCTCATCTCCCCTGAGAGATTCTCCATCTCCCCCAAAGCCTCTGAGATCTACAGATAAGCCCATTTCATCCCTGAGCCCCCATAAAGACCCTCTATCTCCCCTCAGACCTCAGGACCCTCATATATATCCCTAAATCGTCTCAGCCTTCCACATACATGCTTCTATCCCATCAGTCCTGCAGGGCTCTACATATCCCTAATTTTCCCCAGGACCCCACCTTCTTAAAAAATCTGCCATAGGCAGTCTTATCCTTCAAGGGCCCATTTCCTCCACTACCACCCCCCAGATCAGCCCAGATCATGTGAGAGACCTAAAGGAATGCAGTGGAGCAAAGGCAGCAGCAGGGATGGAGATCAGACAGCAGGAAGGACTTCCTTTCCCAAACTGGATTTGGTTTGAGAGTGGCTTAGTTACCAAGGGGCTTTGGGTGGTCTCATCCTGCAGGGAGCTTGAGAATCCACCCCAATCCAGAGCCAGACCATGGGGAAGGAAGATCCAGCACCAATAAAGAGGGTAAGTTCCAGAAATGCCAGGGTCCATCTCCCATTTTCTTCTCTGGCTGAGCAGCCTTGAGGACCCCAGGAAGAAGCTTGAGAGACATGCAGAAGGGGTTTCCCCAGGCACAGGGAGCCAGCAGAGTTGGGTAGTTCTTCCCTGTGTTTAGTCAAAACCCTTCTTGTTCCAAGCTGAGCTGAGCTCCTCCCGTTTGTCCTCAGAGCATCTCTGTCGTGCCCAGCACAGACCCAGGAACAGAGGGTGCAGGGGCACCCTCTCCTCTCCTAGGTCCCTTCTCCTCTCCTAGGTCCCATGCCCCTGTTGGTTTTCTCACTCTTTTCTCCCATGATGGAATCTACCTCTCAGAGCTAGTACCTGAAACTGAGTATCTTCTCCCTCCCCCTTCCTCACACACTGGAAAATTCCAGGCAGGGGTTTTTCAAAGATGGCCCCAACCCAGTGTCTGCTGCCACTGGTAGGATGCCTCGTCTCGGCCAAACATTCCAGACACTGTTCCACTTTACGTATATTACTTTGTTCCATTCTCAGAACAACCACATGAGGGAGCTACTGTAATTAGCCCACTTTCTATACGGGACAACTGAGACACAGGGAGATTAAGTGATGCAGCCATAAGTGGTGGGGCCAGAACTGAAACCAGGCAGCGGCCCCAGGATCCCGCCTCTAGCTACCCCCCGACCCCCAACCAAGCTGTTGTCCTTTTGAAGGGCCATTCTGACCATCTGTGCCTCTTCAAACTCAGCAAAACTGCCCCCCGGGACTTCCCTTTCTCCCCATTTTATCCTGCTCTGCCCCGGGTCCTTCTGGGCTGTTCTGATGCAGGATCTGCCTATTCAGGTGGCCCTGTCCTGGTCTCTCCCCCAGGAGCACAAAGCAGCCTGTCCACTGTGAGCAGAACCCTGGAGAAGCTGAAGACGGGGTCCCAGGGCACTAGGGAGGGCTGAAGCAGGGGCTGAGGGGCTGCCCTTGCCCTACCCTCCCTTCCTGCCTGCTACTCTGATCTCAGAGCCCTGCAGGATCCAAACCAGAAGTGAACCAGGCCCTGGAGACATCAGATCAGCCTTCACCCAGGCCACAGCTCTTGGGAATGGATTCCAAGGGGCACAGGGCAGGGCCTAAGGCAGTGCCACTGGACGTGCCACAGGGGCCCTCGACCTGGGTTTTACCTCTGGACTGCAGCTCAGCTGCCTTCCTCTATTCCTCTGGTTCCTCTGGAATGTGGGGCCCAGGGATATCTCAGAGTCTTGCTCCAGCCTGGCCACAGAAGTGAACCCCAAGCCCATAGGAATCACAGACAGGGACCTGGCTATTGGCCCCTAGAGCTCACCAGCTGGATAGAAAGCTGGACCAGATTCTTTTCAGGATACCAAAAACTCGGGGAAACTCCTCAGTGACAGGGACTTAGCAGCAGAGATCAGAACATATCCTAGACAAACAAAATAGCCACTGCCATGACAGGAGCCCTAGTGAGGCACGGACCTGGTGGCTTCCAGGAGGAGGTGGCTCCTCAGCTGAGCCCTGCCCTGAGACTCTTGGTGTTCGACTCCACCATTCAAGGCTTTTTGTTATCTGGCTCCAGACAAGACCTCCAGCCTTCCCTCTTCTCCCCAGTTTCTCACTGCTCCTGAACAATCTAAACGCATTCCAGCCCCCAAGCACTGGCCTATGTTCGGGAGGACCTGGCCCAGGAGTGTGTGGCTGTCAGAAAACATTGCTCCTGCCTCCACACCTGAACCCTCAAGGTGGAACAGAGTTGTCTGACCTCTACAGAGACATCTGCTCCGTGTAGCTTTTGTCCTGGTTTGGTGAGCAGAAAACAAGCTGGACAGAATCTCATTCTTCAAGGACCAGTGCAGATGACACCTCCGCTCAGAAGCCTCCCCTGATTTCGCTGTGCTCCCACAGCCCTGGGGCTTCCCTTCATCACAGCCCACACCACTCTGAGTGGCCCTTGTCTGTTTCCCCCTGTCCAGAGTCGGGGGAAGAGGGCTAGGCACACAGAGGGTACGCTGTGGATGTTGCTGAACCAAACGTAAAGTGAGACAGACCATCTCGTTGTACAGATGGGAAAGCTGAGGTCTTGCAGGGACAAGTACTCAGTGAGCCGCGTGGTGAGAGGTTGTGGAGCCAGGTCTCCTTTCTCCCCATCCAAGGCTCTGTCCTGTGCACAGGCCACAGGCACCAACTGCCTGACCACAGTGGGACAGGCCTCCGTGAAGGGGTGCAGTTTCACAATGCTGGCTGCGTGTAGAGGCTATGGTTCTTCCAGCCTGAGGGAAGTCAGCCTTTCCCTCCTTGAATTTCCCTCCTCTCCAGCTCCCTCCTGCCTGCTCCCTGCCCTTCTCCTTGCTTTCAGCATTACAGCCATCAGCAATAACTCAGGCCTGGTGGCCCTTCCTTGATCAGTAAGGAAACCCTTCCTACTGTCCACCTTCAGCCCTTATCTGCAGCACCCCAGAAAGATGCCCAAGTGTGGAAGGGGTGCGAGTGGGGAATGTGGAGCCTGAGCTGTGGGGCAGGTGTTCCCCCTTGCTGACCATCAACCCTTCCCAGCTATGATCCCCCCAGGCCTAGGCACAGAACGGTTTGGGGATCAGAGTGGAATATATTAAGCAACAAACACCTAAAAAGGCAAGAGCTGTGTCCAGTTCTTACTGGGTGAGGGTGGGGTTCAAAGGACCCTTGAAACTATGGGAGTCCTGAAGGCCTGGGCTTCTGCTGCTTTTCTTTCCCCTGCCGTGGACTTCCCAAGACCTCCTTCCCCCCAATCCAGATAAATGTCCAGATACCTCCTCCCCAGGTATATCTCTACTCCCGGTCCCCCACCCTCTCAGTCTGGTCACAGGAGGGTCCATGTGAAGACACATGCTTCTTCCCATCCATGCTTTGGAACAAGGTGAGACTGGGCCGAGCAGGTAGGGGTGGTGTGGTGGGTGGTGTTAGGGGGGAAGTGCCCTCTCACCTCTGAGCAGCTCCAGAATCCTCCAGTGGTTCAGCCCAGGAGGGGCTGGAGGCAGGGAAAGGTCGTTGGACCCAGCTCTTCCGGCAAGTCTGTTCAATAAATGAAATTAGTTCTGTCCAGCAGTCCTGCTCCGACCTCAACTGTTGTGGTGTCCACCTGGGCCCAGACAGGCGCCGAGAACACATGGACAGCGGGCAGTCCTTGGTCCAGGCGGCCCCCGAAGCCACTTCCCTGCTGTCCATCCTGGAGGACTGAGCAGGCTGGGGCTGGTGTCTGGGGATAAGACTCACATCCTCGTCTGCCCCTCCCCCCAGGGGCTGGGCAAGAGGCTGTGGGGGCTTGCACCTCAGTTTCCCCACCTGTAGTTGGAGGGTGAGTGGAGCACCTCCCTCACAAGGCCCTTGTCACGATGAAGGTTGCCTGGTTTATGAACGGATGAGTGGATGAATGACAGCAGAGGTTGAAGGTGAGGCTCCTCCTGCGGAACCCCTCCAGATTCTGAGAGGTCATCACCCTAGACTCCCACCCCTCACCCTTACAAATCCCAGCCGTAGAGAGTCGGCTCCTGCAGGAGCTGGTGGCCACGCCCCTCTAGGTGCGGGATTGGAGGGAGAAGGGGAAGGGGGATTGAAAGCAAGCCCCATCCCTGGAAAGGTCTCCCTGCCCCCGGAGCACCCCCACTCCTCCGGGGATGGTGAGAGTCCGGCTGAGGGTGCAGACGCGCCCCAGCAACCTGCAGCCTTCGCTCTAGGGGGAGTGGCAGTGTCTTCCTCCGGACTGGAAAGTGCGTCCTGGAGCCGGGGCGGCTGGGACTTCACTGCCCGCCGCCCCCCACCCGCCACCGCTAACCCAGAGGAGGGAGGGGAGGGGGCGGCGCGGAGAGGGAGAGGGGAGGGCGCTTTGTGGGATCGCCGCTCCTCCCGGGGTCAAAGGGGAGACGAGGGGCAGCAAGGAGGCTCCGAGAGGGGCACCCGCCCCGCCGCGGGGGCTGCTCTCGGGCTGCCGGCCCCGTCGCGCGCCTCCCGGGGCCCCAGCCTCCCGCCCAAGCCGGATCTCCGAGCCGCCTGCGGGCGAGTGAGGGGGACGCGCCGGCCAGCGCCTGCGACCCCTGAGCCCTCCGCAACACTGAGCCCCGCAGCCCTGCGCTCGCCGGTCCCTCCCTCCTGCGGGCCGAGCGCTCAGGGGGCCGCCAGGCAGGACGGGTCAAGAAGCGCCCTCCGGACCAGCTCAGGCAAGTGAAAGCCACATGAGTTGGGGGCCGCAGAAGGGAGGGCACGGGGGTGAGACGAGAGGGGCGAGGGTGGCGAGGAGGGGATTCTGTAAAGGAGAACCCTCATCCTGCCCCAAACCCCAGGGAATGAGAAGTGTCCAGACCAGAGGCCAGGGACCTGCAGCCTGGAGACAGACCTCTCAGGAAGGAGATGAGAAAGACAGACAGGGAAACTGAACGGGAGACACAGCACGGGAGTGGCCACCTTGGACCCCCTCTGCTCTGCCCTAAGCCCAGTGGGCTCTTTAACTCAGTAAGATTCTGTGCCAGAACCCACCTCTGGTCTTCACCCAGCTGCCCACCACACCCTGCAAAGGCCCAAAGTGAGGAGGGAATCAGAAGTGGACACAGAGCAACTTCAGACCCAACACACGGTTGAAGCTAGGAAGGCAGGAGACCCTTCTGACCAATTCCTCCCTTCCTCCTTGTTCAGCCAGTAATCCCAGGGCACCACCCCCTGTGATGCAGTAGCAAACAAGGTGGTCCTCAAAGGAGACTGTTGGGGGATGCAGACCTAAATTGGGGAGGTAAGGAAAGCTTCCTGAAGGAAGTGACGTCCCAGCTGCTCTCTGAAGTCTGAGCTGGAGTTAGCCAGGTGAAGGACAAGTCCCCCACGATTCAGATACAGGGAGCAGCCTGCTGACCTGACCACACCTGGTGAGTTCAGCTCCACTTGAGCAAAATCAAGAGGGCCACCTGGAGGAAGCCTGGGCTGGGATGGCAGCAGGGGAGAGCCCAGGAGGGATGTGACCTGTAGGGAAAGATGGGGGCAGAGTGAGTAGAGTAGCTGTGAAACTGGAGAGGAAAGGATGGATTCTAGACACTTTCGGAGGGAAGAATCTGCAGGACTTGGTGATAGTCTGGATTGGAAGTGCATGGAGGAAGCCTGAGGGAGGAGGAGCAAGAATGAAGTCTGGGTATCTGGGAGTCTGGGCTTTGTGGAAGAAGTTTAAGGAGCTTGTTTCTAAGAGGAAGAGAATCTCTCCAGGAGGGAAGGCTCAGTGGGGCCAAAGCTGGGCAGAGGTCAAGTTAGTTTAGGGCTGAGCAGTGTCACTGAATTCAGTGACAAGGAGGTGGCTGGTAGCCTTGGAGAAGCAGCATAACGGGGCAGCAACAACTGAAGTGCATTGACCCCTGAGAAGGAGGTAAAGTAGGGAGTGCAGACAGCACATGCAAGAAGGGAAGCTAGTGTTAACAGGAGGCAGATGTAGGGTTGAAGGAGGGTTTGGTGTTAAGGTGGGAGAGGCTTCAGGGCATCCAGACAGAGGTGCAGTCACAGTGAGAGGAGTGATGAGCGCTGACTAGGAATGGGGGGGTTCCCCAGGGCTCCGGCAATGCCAGAGACATGCATGCCAGCGGGTGGTTTCTTTTCACCTATGAGGCTTAGCAGTTTGGGCAAAGACTTGGAGAAGGCAGAAAGCCAAACTGATGCAGGGTAGAGGCTTTGCTGGAAAACCCTGGCAGAAGGACAAAGAACAAGTTAAGTTGCAAGACAAGGCAGTGTGGGTTCTCAGAAGGATGCAGAAAGAAGCAGAGGCAAGAGGCCCATGGATCAAATGAAGAGTTCCAGGACTGCATTAGATCAGAGAACAGTTACAGCGAGAGGCACTGTGGGGCATTGGTGAAGAGCACAGGTTTAAACGTCATGCAATCTAGGTTTGAATCCCAGCTCTGCCACATGTCATCACCACATCTGGAACCTTGGGCAAGTAATGCAGCCTTTCTGAGACTGTGTCCCTATCTGAAAATAGAGATGGCATTAGCATCTCCCTATTGTGTTGTCAGGGAGCTTAAATGAGATCATGTATAGAAAGGGCTTAGAAGAGTGTTTGGCATATAGCACATGCTGTGCAGGTGTTTCTATAGCGGTAGCAATGGGTTATGGTCAGGCATGGGACATCTGGGCTTCTCAGAGGTGCAATGGCTCTTGGTGATGACAAGGGTGATGAGGACTGAGGGTGACAAGGGGCGTGGGGGCGGATGAAGGAATTGGCACTGGAGATGAGGAGCCAGGAACCAGGAGGGCACAGGGTGGGGCAGGTGTGCAAAGGATAATGAAGTCTGGAGTAGGACTTGGGCTGGAGGGGAAAGTGCTCATCCCAAAGCCTTGGACGGAGGTGGGCAGGAAGGGAAGTCCCACCCCAGGCAGTCTGCAGGCTCCCCTCCTCCAGCCCACTCCACCGTCCGCTGGCTCCAGGCAGTTGAGTTTTGTGTTGTGGAGACAGAGGCCCAGACTGAGGCTGGAGATCCAAGTCTGGCTCCAGGCATGGCCCCTGCTGGAAGCTGTGGCCCGAGGAGTCTGGTGAAGGTATCAGAGAGGACCAGAAGAGAGCAGAAGGCCCAGGACAACTGGGATCACCTCACCTGGCTGGGTGCAGACTTGGTCTAAGGACCACAGAGCTGTGATTGCTAGAGTCCTGGGTCACTGGAGCCCCTCAGCTGTGCCGGAAGCTAGAGCCTACAGGACCAACAGCAGAGACCAGCTAGACCAAAGTCCCACTTTACCAGTAGCAGAACAGCTCCCATGAAGGGAACTTGGAGTGCTTGCCTGTTGTAGGCATGGAAACCTATTGTAAATGGGAGGGAACCATCAGAGCAGCTGGAATGGACCTCCAGTCCCCTTCTCACCCTCGGAAGGGCTCAGCTCTCCTTATCATCAAATTACCTTCCCTCCCCCCCCACACTCCCAGGCAAAGAGAAGTCTCCAGAGGTACCTTTACTGGGCAGCAGCTCATTCCCACCAGATAGGTAGGAAACCGAGGACAGTGTCTGTCTGCTGTTTCTGTGTCAGCCTGTCTGCAGCACTTGGCATTCGCTGTGCCCGTGTTGGTATTCCTGGGCCACTGAGTGTGCGTGCACATGCACTCAGGGCTGAGGACGAGAGGCCCAGGAGTCAGATGCAGGTCCTGGGCAGCACACCACAGACTTCATCCTCAAGCTTTGTTTCCAGCCTGGGAACTCCACTCTGTGTGTGTGTTGCAGGGGAGGGGGCTGTGGCATTGGCTGGGCTGGGGGGGGTGGCAGTTCTCTGGGCTCTGGGGAAGCAGAATCAGCTGGCAGAAGCTGTGAGCTTCCAAGGTAGTGAATAAGCCGTCAATGAGTAATGGTGGTGTGGGAGGTTCCCTGCAGATGGGGATGACTGGGGGATGGAGAGAGTGCCGGACCTGCAGGAGGCCACAGGAGGGCTGGCTCAGACTTTCAAGGACTGAGGGGGAACAGAAGGCGAAGATTAGGGGTGAGGGCTAAAAAGCCAGACTGAGCAAACAAGGGACTCAGTTCCACATGGGGGACAGGGGGATGTCTGGGCTTTCCCTGCACCCATGGGCTCTTGGGCCCTTGGAGCAGGAATCTGTGGCCAGGGGGCCTGGAAGCTTCCCTGGTCAAACAGCTGCTCTGGTACAACACAGACATCCCAGAGCAACGGACTGAGCCAGGATGGTGGCAGGCTGACTTGAAGGAGCTTCAGACTAAGACCCCCCCCCACATACACAGCAGGAACTCTTGCCTCCATCTACTGAGGACCACCCTTCTTAGGCCCCAAGCTTGTTGATGATAACTGGATAGTTACAACCAATTACTACATTTTTAAAATAATCAAATATCTCTATAACTTCCAGTAAGCAGAAATTCTGGTGTAGCAGAAACAACAGGGGCTTTTCAATCTGACAGACCTGGATTCAAATCCCAGCTTTACCCATTGTAACTAAGCCAGGGGAAGTTCCTTCACCTTCCTGAGCCTCTGTTTCCTCACTGCAAGATGGGTTCAGGATGACAGCAGCTCACAGGGTCACAGTAAAGGTGAACTGTGCTCGTGTAGGGAAAGTGCTTACCGCAGAGAGGCTGTTCGCTGTGAGCACCCCTCCCCGATAATCAGAACCCCTGTGCAGCAGGCAGCTTCTCCAGGGAGTGACTTAATCCCAGCCCAAAACAAAGAACAGCTATACTGCAGATAAATGTTCCACTTTTATGAGCACTTCTGCAGTTTCTGAACAGATATTTCCACCATCGAAACCACAGGTAGTTGAGGGTGAAGCAGCAGGCTGACAAGTTCAAAGGCAATATCCAGGATTAACCTTTCCCTTTACATTCAGGCAGCTGAGGCCCAAAGAAGGGCCCCAGCCTCCCGAGGTGCCCAACCAGACCAAAATCAAGAGCCCTTGTCATCTGAGACCCAGTGTCTGCCTCTGCCCCTAACTGCTTCTGGCCTGGACTCCCAAATAGAGGCCACAAGGCCTCCTTGGACAGAGGCTGTTCAAGAGGGAGGGTGACTGCTTGACCAGAGTCATGGGCAGCTGAATGGCAGTGGTCAGAGCCTTGGCTGGGTGGGGAAAGGCCTGGTTCTGGTCTGGCCACAGACTCCCTCCATGACCTTCCTCATTCCAAGCCTCAGCTTCTCCTATCTGTAGATAAAGGGATTGAACTAGGTGATCTCCACAGACTCAGCAGCTTGGAGTGCTCACTACAGAGGTCTATTTCAATCCTAACAACTCAAGATTCAGAGCAATGACCTTCCTTCCCGCTCAAGTGATGGAGTTGAGGTCTGGTCTTGGGATGAAGTAGAAAGGGCTTGAAGGATTTGGGATAGCAATAGCATCAATTCAAAGGGTCCTGTTTATTAAATTAACTACTCCAGCCTAGAAGTGATGCATGTCACAAGTCATTGGCTGGAACTAGTCCCACCATCCACCTAATCACAGATTAGCCAGGAGGTGAGATCTTAACACGTGTTCAGAAAGTGGGAGAACTGAAAAGATTTAGGGAACAGCATCAATGACACCCTGGAACAGAGCTAGCCAGAGCACCCACAGCAAAGCAATCAATACTGCAACAGTCCCGACTGCAGGGCCACAGTCATCAGATGGAAATGGTGGCATATACTGAATTGCATGAATTGCAAGAGCTGAGCTACCTCAACACCTCACCCCTGCATACCCCAGATTTCGAGTAACCTGGGTGGAGGCACCCATCTGTCCTTCCTCTGTTTGGGATGGACACTCTGGGAGTAGTTTTGTCTGCAAGTCAGTTCTGCCTCCTAGGAGCAGATAAGAATCATTTGTTGGCATTTATCACTTAGAAGCTCAGCCCCTGGGTTGGTATTTGCTTTTGCTGAACTGAGTGTGCTAAACCAAGGAAGAAGCAAAGCAGGTTTACCTTCTTTGAGAGACACACATAACACATCCTGCCCCCTCTTCTGTTGTTGACATTTGAGCAGTGTAAGTGCCAATAACAGGAGCTTATCCACAGGGCCTTGAGGAGAGCCTATGCTCCCCACTTTGGTCAATTCAGCAAGCCTTTAGCAAATGTCACACTGGGCTAGTTTACGAGCTCAGGCTTCAAGTTCAGAACACCAGGTTTCAAATCCCGGCACCACCACTGCCACTGAGCAGTCTTGGGTGAGTTTAGTTCATCTTTCTATGCCCCAATATCCTCATCTATAAAATGAGGCTATAACAGTAATACTTAATCTCATGTTGTGAAAATTAAATTAGATATTACTACAAAGTGCTCGGCATAGCACAACTAACTTAGTTAGGAATCTGAAAGTGCCAATTTCAGATTCTCAGCTAGACTTGTTTCTGGCTAAGATAGACTACTTGTATCATACCAACCCACTCACTGAGGATAACTAAAAAGGCTGGATGAAACATTTAAGAAATCTCTTTAAAGCTATGGGAGAGCTACCAAAGCAGTAAGGACTTGAGAGGCCAAGATCTCGGAGAGAAGAGAAGTCATATTTGGTTTCTCTTTTTCCCTTAAGGCATTTCCCAGTTTGGAGAGGCAGTATCCATGGTGTTGGAAAGTCAGAATTGGAACTTAGGGCTTAAAAAGGGGTGAGGCCCTTGTTCAGCACTTCTAGCTTTTAACCGGGGAGCCCACAGGACTATGCTCTAGGAGTGATGACGAACCAGATGTAGACTAGACTCAGGAAAATAGAAGCACAGCTTCCCGTCAGGACAATCCCAGATTGGGCTCAGGTGGCCTGGAGGAAGATAACACCATCCAGAGCCTTATGTTATCTCTAAAGTTTTTCATACATAATGTTGGGCACTCAATACAAAATTTTCTGACATTCCAGAAAAGACTAAATAACCAAAAGCCAAGAGCAATTAGACAGTAGAAAGAGGAGATCCAGATGTTGGCGTTTTCAGACACAGACTTTAAGGGTTTAATATGTTCAAGAAAATAGATAAGAAGAGGGATTCTTTCAACAGAAAACTGGAATCTATGAAAAAGAATCAAGTGGAAATTGTAGAACTAAAAAAATATAACAACTGAAATGAAGAGCTGAATGGATGGATTTTACCACAGAGAAGACACAGGTAAAGAGAGGCTTAGTGAACTGATGATAAATCAACAGAAAAACATCCAGACAGAAACAGAGGGAAAAAGGCTAGAAAATACAGAATTGAGTCTAAGAGACACGTGGAACAATGTCAAATGATTGAACACGTACGTAATTCGGGTCCCAGAAGGAGAGGAGAGAGAATGGGGAAAAAGATAATGGTTGAAAATTTTCCAAAACTAGGGGGAAAGTCAAGCCACAGACTGTAGAAGCATCAGGAAGCCCAAACAAGATAACTACAGAGAAAATAACACCTGGGCCATCATAGTAAAGCTGCCAGAACCCAAGACAAAGAGTCTTCCCTATAAGGGAAAAGAAAAGGGAGTGCTAGACCCTGTAGCCACCTATGGCCTCCCCTCCGCTGGTCTAATGTGAGCTTTCAAGAATTGTTGTGAGATAAAGTGAAGAGTCAGACTCCATCCCCTCCACAGCCTCTTACCAAGCCTGCACAACAGGAGGGAAGACCTGCCATCATCAGGTAATACCAGATATTGATGAGGTGGGGAAGAGCTTGAAAAGCAGGAGTGGGAAAATGGGAATCTCACAGCTCCTCTTCAGGGCAACAAGAAAGTGTTGGGATTTTCCTCCACATCAACCCTAAAAGGATCAAACCCCTCTTTCTAAAATGAAGCAAGATTCCATATGGTGACACCCAGATCACGTATTCTGTCTCTCTGGTTTTGGGATGTCTTGTCTTCTTTTCCACGAGAGCCCAGATACACTTCCTCCCTAGGTCTCAATTTCCTCAGTTGTAAATCGTGACTGTTAATGAGCATCAAGCAGCTGTAGGGCTTCAGCGATGCATGGATGTGAGCATACTTTGCCAACTGCAGACTGCTGTGCCCCTCCAGTGGTTGCTGTTTCTGCCTGGCAGAGCCAACAGCTGCAGGTTAAAGAGAGCAGATGGTTCCTGCAAATGTGGAGCTTCCTGAGGAATCCGATGTCTGTAAATGCTCTCAAGGGTCAACATGTGCTTGCTTTACCAGGATTTGGGAATTTCTGGCTTCCTGCCAGCTGGGTGTGTCAGCGAGGTGCTTCTTGCTGGAGCCCCATTTGGAACTTCCACCTCACCATGGTGCCAGGGGAGGGGGCCCTGAAGTAATCAGATCTGGGCAGATGTAGAGGTGGCCCTCCAGGCCCTCTGCTTGGGCCAGGCTGAGTCCAACCTACGTCCAGAGTGAGGATGCACCCTGCTGCTCCCTAGCACTAGCCTTTGTTTACACTCGCCGGGTCACCAAATTCTCTGCAACCCTCTGTGTGCAGGCTCTGGACACTCGGGAAGGACAGCTCAGGGCCTGTCCCTGGGGCACTTCCACCTTAGGGACAGGCCAACTGTTCTCTTCCCAAACTCCCCATGACCGATGGACCTCCCAGATCTGAGACCTCAAAGGCCCTTCCTTTGTCAACCACCACCATGATAACAGGGCTAACAGTTATTGAATTCTATGTTCCAGACACTTGATTTAAAGCATTTGATTATCCCAACCCCCTATAAGGTAGGCTCTGTTATCAGCTTCCCTTCCCAGGTGTAACACTGAAGCATGGAGTGTTAGCCCACTTGTCCTGGTTAGGCTCAGTTACTTATCCTGCATTTGCTGCTCCCACTGTGGTACCATCAATTCCTCCCCTTGCTTCCCCACTCAGAGACCTTTTCTGACATTTCTTTCACAATTCTAACACAGCTCCATAGCTATGATCTCATCCTTTGGGGGCCTTTATACCTGTGATTTCATGTTATACAACAAACTTCTCAAATAGAAGTCACAAATCTTTAGACTCTGGTCACATCACCCTTGCTTCTGTATGCACTCCCAGAATCGGAGCACCCAGCGATAGATCCCAGAACCGGATGCGACTGGAGACTCCTAGGGACACCCAGCTCAGGCGGTCCTTAGGTCCTAGTCCTGGATCTTGTAAATTGCTAGACCTCTCTGGGCTTTAGTTTCCTATCTGGACAAGGAAAGGCTAGACCAAATGATTTCTAAGGCTTCTTCCACTCGGGGGAGGAAGGTATCTAAATCCCAGTAGCTGCCACCTGCCCTCTAATTAGAACTGATAGTATCATTTAAATGAGCGCCTATGATTATCGTTTAATGAGCACACCTAATGAGCTGTGTCGTGCACTGTACAGCCACTGACTCCCTTAACTTCATCGGCCCAAGAAGTCTTCCTGGAGGAGAGGAGGTGGAGGATCTGCCTGTGTCTGGAAGACAAGAGGAAGTGTGGAGGGAGGAAGGGTGGCATGATTACCACAAGGGACTGGAGGGACTGGGTGGGGAAACAACGGGGGCCTCTTCCCACATGGGGTGGGTTGTTCCTTCCCAAAGGCCCAGGCAGGGGCTAGCCAAAATGACCTCTGCACTGCGGGGCACCGGTTGCGGGCCTAGATGCCCTGCCGACCCCTCCCTCTCGCTCTGTGCCCACAGGACGACGGTGAGCTCGGCCCCTGACACGTGGGCTGGTCCGGGCCAGCGGCAGGAGGGAGCCTGATGAGCGCCGGGAGTGCCCAGGCAGATGCCGCCCCCGGAGAAGAGCCAGGGGCGCCCCGCCCGCGCGCGGGCAGGCCGACTGCCGGGCCTGCCGTCGCCCGCGCTGTTCTGCGCCTGCGGCCTGTGCGTGCTGCTGGCGGGCGTGAACGTGACGTTGGTGGGCGCCTTCGCCTCCTTCCCGCCCGGGCGCAACGTGCCCCTCATCGTGGGGCCGGCGCTGCTCCTGCTGGCGTTCGGTTTCTTCGCGGCCTGCTGCGCGTGTAGCCGCCGGGGCGCCGCGCCCCGCACGCGCTCGGGAGTGGCCACGGGCCCGGGCCAGGGTGGCGGCAGCGCGGGGCGGGTGACTCTGGAGATGGAGAGCAGCGAGCGCACGGCGCAGGACACCACGGCAGTGCAGCTCAGCCCCGCCGCCTCGGCCGCCTCGTCGGGCCGTTCCAGCCCGGGCCCCGGGCCCTTCTCCCTGGACGCCCCCGAGCCCGCCGCCCTCTACACGCCACGCACCGAAGGCGTCCGGTTCAACCTGCCCCGGGAGCGCGTCGCCCCCTAGCGGACCGGGCGCCTGGCCTTGAGGCCCGTCCGGTTCCCTCGGTTCAGTGCCCTTTAAGGAAAAAGGAGGAGGCGAAAGAAAGAAAAGAAAAAGGAATTTTTAGTATGGGTCGGGGGCTGAGCGAGGGTGTTCTCATCTGTTCCATCTCTGGAACTGCTGAAGGGGTGAATGTGTCAGTGGTGTCAAGGTACATCCCCCAAAGGAGGGAGCGGTACCTTGGCTCTTTAGGTGGGGTTTGCTGGGTCCTACTTACCCCACTCCCCAGACTTAATGACACTGGGCCTCTGGGCCTTCCAGCCCTGACACCACCATTGCCCATGGCATTTAGGCGCTGTGAAGGGAGCCACTCTGAGAGGGGCTAACTGCCAGCAAGGCCTGTGACCCCAGGGGATGGGAGAGAGGGGGAGACAGGAATGTCAGCCTGGGGTGTTTCCTGATGCACGCTGTGAAGGCCTGCCAGCTCCCCCTTCTCCCTCTCCTTCCCTTGTCTCTACCCCAACATGACCTTTTGGGATTAAGGGGAGGGGGGTCCTGATTTGAGCCAGCATAGTCCCTAAGGTAGATCTGGGTTGGGCACATGCCACCCTTTTTGCCAACTAGAGCAGGGGCTGAGGAGGGGGCGACGAGTGGGGAGAAGCCTCCTCCGACCCTGAAGGTCTCAGTGTGATCCTCACCAAGCATTCCCAATGTGCCTCACTTTTCAATAAAGCACCTTTGGAGTCAAGTCCTCTGCGGGGTGCAGCCTAGGAGGGAGGGGCTGACTATGGGGTCTCTTGGCTGAGCACCCTGGACTCTGGAGTCATCCCAGCCTCTGGCCAGGGCTTCATCATCACAGCACCAGCGCCTCCTGGAGACCTGGAAGGAGGCCCCAGGAGAGAGGATAGTGTGACTGAGACTGTGAGTGCCTGTGAAGGTCTCTGAGAGCAGGTGTGCAGATGGGGGCTGGATGAACATGCGAGTGTGCCTGTGGGTGACAGTACCTGGCTACGTGGATGAGGTGAGGAGGGTGGGAGTGTTTGGGTGACACTGTTTGACATAACACCTGCTGTGGGAGTGGGGGCGTGGTTGAGAGCTGAGTCACCGGGTGGGAGTGGTGGGAGAAGAAGGGCTCCCCAGGGCTGTACAAAGCCTACACGTTTCTCCTGGCCTGCCTGGGTTTGCAGTCTAGGCTCAGCCTGTGTTCTCTCCGGGGGTGAGGGCATCTGGTAGAGGGATGGAGGCTGCCTTGAAAGAAGAAACAAAGGGGTTGAGGGCTCGGGAAAGGCACTGTGACCTGGGCCAGACCTACCTCTCACTGCAGGGACCCAGGCAAACGGTGCCCAGCCACTGGCCCACCACCCCTTGCTGGTCATGATTCCCGGGCCATCTACCCTTGGCTTCATCAGCCTCTTCTCTTTCTAGTGTGGGCTCTGCTGCTCTTCTGCTCAGGACCAGGCACTTCCCACCAGCTCTGGGGTTCTGTCTCCCTTCTTCTAAACCCTCTCTGCCTCTTCCTCCCCTGCTGTCTCCTCTTCCCACTGGCCTGGGGAAGAATAATCTCAGTAGGTGCTGAGCAGACCATCTCATTAATTCACATGGGTCAATGGGCCCTAACCTTTGAAGCATTCAGACCCTGGGGCTGGTTACCTCTTCTCAGAACTGTGTGTGTGGCCAGATTCCAGTCCTGTCTTGCCCTGCTTCACTGGTCTGCAGCCTCAGACGCCACCTGCTGCCTTAGTAGAGTAGGAAGTGAGAGGGGCCACTGCTGGTACTGCCTTGGGGTGTGGTCAGGACCACCCTTCTTAGGAGGAAAACCCCCAGATTGAAAGCCTGAATGCTGAAGGCCCAGATCAAACCCCTCTCCCACCTGCTGGCAGAGCCTGGAATCGCAGCATCAGGCCTCCTTCCTCAGCTGGGGGCAGGAAGACTTCAGATCCTGTCTGGGAGGCCAGCTGCTAGGGAGGAAGAGTGTGTATGGAATGAGGGCCCCAGGCAGTGGCCCAGATGGATGCTGTGAGTGAAAAACATGGGAACTGGGTATGGGACATTGACTCCCTGGAGTCTCCCTTACTGCCAACCCCACCTGAAGGTAATCATTTGTCCCATCTATGTTCCCTCACCCTCCACAGGCACACCAGGAGATAGTTTCTATACCCCAGGGCCCACTTTGCAATCAGCCAGCCCTGACAAAGCCCCTCCATCTCTCCAGGCCTGCCACACTGGGAGACTTCTCCCTTCAGGCCACTCTAGGGCAGCACGCCCAGCCACCAAGGAGCCAGCGAGGCCCAGATGTAGCCCCACTCTCCCCACAGGCGGAGGTTGGAGGGTCAGTCTGTCCCCATCCCTCAAAAGGCCCCTCCCAGACAGGCTGTAGTCCCTGAGGACAGATCTGGGGCTTCAGGAGGCCAGCAGGAATGGGTGGGGGCCAGTTTCTGTGGCAGGTGAGGACACAATTCTGACCTCCAGGACTTTGAGCAGGGATGGGCTACTCCTGCAGGGATGCTGCAGAGGGGCCCTCGGATAGGGGCGGAGCCCTTCCCCTCCCACTCCTGGCCCTGAGACTCTGGAACTGAGGCACCAAGGCCTGTCTTCAGAACCCAGGGGCTTCAGTGGATGCCCAGCTGTCCTTCTGGAAGGTTAGTGCTCACGAGAGCCTGGGGGAGCTCAAGGGTGTGCCACAGGGGGCCTGCCTCCCAGAGGGGACTACTGATGGCCTGAATCAGGGAGGCCACTAAGGGGCCAGGAACCTGGATCCCCTCCCTGTCTTCTGCTAGAAAAAATGAACACAGCCTCTTAGGGCCATTTTTTAATGATTAACTCAATAAATGACATTCAAACCCTGTTATGTGCCCAGCATTAGGAATATAGTGGTCAACAAACTCTGGAGCAGCTTGCGTTCTACTTGGGGGAGACAGACAATAAAGAAATAAGCAGGAAGCAAACAAGATAAAAAATTTTAGCTAGACTTGCAAGATGGCGGCGTGAGAGGTGAGACGGAGAGCTCCTCCCAAAACCACAAACAGTACAACAATATAGTTAATACAACTAACCATAAAACAGCAACAAGAAAGAAGGCTGAACCAGACTGCAAACAGACCTCACGAGCAGAGCAGATCTCATGAAACAGGGTAACGTAGGAAAGCCTTAATCCGGCCGGACCCAAGCCCTTCCCCCACCCCAGCTCACCAGCAGGAGGAAGAGAAATGGAGGGGAGGGGGTGGAAGCCTGGGACTGCTGAACACCTAGCCCTGGAGATCTGCTTGGTGAGCTGAATCCTATAGTGTGTGGTGCTCTGGACATTGGGGAGCTCGGACAGGCAGAGTGCCTGAGCAATTGACATTCCGGCCCTTTGTGGAGGACGGGATCCACACCCGGCCTCTCTGTGTCAGAGGAAAGGCAGGGAGTCTGAGAGGCTTCCTAGCAGCGAGAGGGCTGCTGAAGGGGCGTGGTTTGCACGGAGGTTGCTGCACAGGAGAAGGGAGAGCTGGGCAAGGTTGTCTGGGTGCACTCTACACAGCTGATTGGGAACTTTGGGGAGCTTCAGGTGCTCCATCCCCCTGGCTGCTTACTCAGCTCTGAGGCCCCCATTGTGACACACAGCCTGCCTAGTCTTCCTACTGGCCTGCAGACACCTGCTCGCAAACCAGCACTCACTGCGCAGGCGTCAGGTCAGCCAGAGGGAGGCCCTGCCTACAACAGCTAGAGATGCAAAGCACAGAGGCTAAATGTGTATGCTTGGCCCCCTGGCTCTGACACTGGAGACAGGCACCACAGACAGGAATCAGGAAACAGATCTTTCCTCCTCCCCAGGCACCAGCTCTGCTCCCTTACGTCCCCCAACCTCACTCTAGGGGCTGAGCAGCTCCAGAGACTGGAGTTTCTGTGCACTAGAGGACACCACACAGAAATATGAAACGTCGAAAGAACATGGTTCAGACCAAAATCTCATAAACCCCAGAAAGAGGGCCAAATGAAACTGAACTCACCAATCTTCCTGAAAGAGAGTTCAAAATAAAAATTATAAACATGCTTATGGAGGTACAGAAAAATATTCAAGAACTCAGGAACAAATTTAAGTTGGAGAGTCAATCATTAAGAAATTCCATATCTGAAATGAAACATACAATGGAGGGACTTAAAAGCAGATTAGATGTAGTAGAAGAGACAGTAAATGGAATAGAAATTAGAGATTAGAGAAGAGGAATACAAAGAAGCTGAGGCACAGAAAGAAAAAAGGATCTCTAAGAATGAAAGAATATTAAGAGAACTGTGTGACCAATCCAAATGCAACAATATTCGCATTATAGGGGTACCAGAGGAAGAGAGAAAAAGGGATAGAAAGTGTCTTTGAGGACATAATTGCTGAAAAGTTCCCCAGTCTTGGGAAGGAGATACTCTCTCAAGCCATGGAGGTGCACAGATCTCCCAACACAAGGGTCCCAAGGAAGACAACATCAAGACATACAATAATTAAAATGGCAAAGATCAAGGATAAAGACAGACTTTTAAAAGCAGCTAGAGAGAGAACAAAGATCACATCCAAAGGAAAACCCATCAGGCTATCATCAGACTTCTCAACAGAAACCTTACAGGCCAGAAGGGAGTGGCATGATATATTTATTGCAATGGAGCAGAAGGGCCTTGAACCAAGAATACTTTACCCAGCAAGGTTATCATTTAAATTTGAAGGAGGGATTAAACAATTTTCAGATAAGCAAAAGCTGAGAGAATTTACCTCCCACAAACCACCTCTACAGTGCATTTTGGAGGGACTCCTATAGATGGAAGTATTCCTAAGGCTAAATAGATGTCACCCAAGAGAAGACAAAGAGTACAGAATATGATTCATAACATACAAAGAATGGAGGAGGAAGAAAAAGGAGGAAAAAGAAAAAGAACCTTTAGGTTGTGTTTGTAATAGTATATGAAGTAAGTTAAATTAGACTCTTAGATAGTAATGGAATTGCCACTGAACCTTTGGCAATGATGAACCTAAAGCCTGCAATGGCAATAAGTACATACCCATTGATAATCACCCTAAATGTAAATGGTCTGAATGCACCAATCAAAAGACATAGAGTAACTGAATGGATAAAAAAACAAAAACCATCTATATGCTGCTTACAAGAGACTCACTTCAAACCCAAAGACATACACAGACTGAAAGTAAAAAGATGGAAAAAGATATTTCATGCAACTAATAGTGAGAAGAAAGCAGGAGTTGCAGTACTTGTATCAGACAAAATAGACTTCAAAACAAAGAAAGTCACAAGAGACAAAGAAGGACATTACATAATGATAAAAGGGTCAGTCCAACAAGAGGATATAACCATTATAAATATCTATGCACCCAACACAGGATCACCTACATATGTGAAACAAAATACTAACAGAATTAAAGGGGCAAATAGAATGCAATGCATTCATTTTAGGAGACTTCAAAACACCACTCACTCCAAAGTACAGATCAACCAGACAGAAAATAAATAAAGAGACAGAGGCACTGAACAACATATTAAAACAGATGGACCTAATGGACTTCTACAGAACTCTACACACAAATGCAGCAGAATACACATTCTTCTCAAGTGCATATGGAACATTTTCAAGAATTGATCATATATTAGGGCACAAAAAGAGCCTCAGTAAATTTAAAAAGATTGACATTGTACCAACCAGCTTCTCAGATCACAAAGGTATGAAACTAGAAATAAATTACACAAAGAAAACAAAAAGCCCACAAACACATGGAGGATCAATAAAATGCTCCTAAATAATCAATGGATCAATGACTAAATAAAAAGAGAGATCAATTGGACACAAATGACAATAATAATTCAACACCACAAAATCTGTGGGATGCAGCGAAGGCCGTGCTAAGAGGGAAATATACTGCAATATAGGCCTATCTCAGGAAAGAAGAACAATCCCAAATGAACAGTATAACCTCACAATTAATGAAACTAGAAAAGGAAGAACAAATGAGGCCCAAAGTCAGTAGAAGGAAGGACATAATAAAGATTAAAGCATAAATAAATAAAATTCAGAAGAATAAAACAATAGGAAAAATCAATGAATGCAAGAGCTGGTTCTTTGAGAAAATAAACAAAATAGATAAACCCCTAGGCAGACTTATCAAGAAAAAAAGAGAGTCTACACACATAAACAGAATCAGAAATGAGAAAGGAAAAATCACTACGGACACCACAGAAATACAAAGAATTATTAGAGAACACTGTGAAAAATTATATAACAAACTGGATAACCTAGAAGAAATGGACAACTTTCTAGAAAAATACAACCTTCCAAGGCTGACCCAGGAAGAAACAGAAAATCTGAATAGACCAATTACCAGCAAAGAAATTGAATTGGTAATAAAAAACTACCTAAGAACAAAATGCTTGGACCAGATGGTTTCACTGCTGAATTTTATCAAACATTTAGTGAAGACCTAATACCCATCCTTCTTAAAGTTTTTCAAGGAGTAGAAGAAGAGGGAATACTTCCAAACTCATTCTATGAGGCCAGCATCACTCTAATACCAAAACCAGGCAAAGACACCACAAAAAAGAAAATTACAGACCAATATCCCTGATGAACATAGATGCAAAAATACTCATTAGCAAACCAAATTCAAAAATACATCAAAAAGATCATCCATCACGATCAAGTGGGATTCATCCCAGGGATGCAAGGATGGTACAACATTTGAAAATCCACAAACATCATCCACTACATCAACAAAAAGGACAAAAACCACGTGATCATCTCCATAGATGCAGAAAAAGCATTTGACAAAATTCAACATTCATTCATGATAAAAACTCTCAACAAAATGGGTATAGAGGGCAAGTACCTCAACATAATAAAGCCATATATGACAAACCCACAGCCAACATTATACTTAACAGCCAGAAGCTGAAAGCTTTTCCTTTAAGATCGTGAACAAGACAAGGATGCCCACTCTCCCCACTTTTATTCAACATAGTTCTGGAGGTCCTAGCCACGGCAATCAGAAAACACAAAAAAATAAAAGGCATCCAGATTGGCAGGGAAGAACTCAAACTGTCCATTTGCAGATGACATGATATTGTACATAAAAAACCCTGAAGAATCCACTCCAAAACTACTAGCTCTAATATCTGAATTCAGCAAAGTTGTGGGAACAAAAATTAATAACAGAAATCTGTTGCATTCCTATACACTAACAATGAACTAGCAGAAAGAGAAATCAGGAAAACAATTCCATTCACAATCCCATCCAAACGAATAAAATACCTAGGAATAAACTTAACCAAGGAAGTGAAAGACCTATACTCTGAAAACTACAAGACACTCTTAAGAGAAATTAAAGAGGACACTAATAAATGGAAATTTATCCCATGCTCTTGGCTAGGAAGAACTAATATTGTCAAAATTGCTGTACTGCCTAAAACAATCTACAGATTCAATGCAATACCTATCAAAATACCTACAGATTCTTCAATGAACTAGAGCAAATAGTTCTAAAATTCTTATGGAACCACAAAAGACCCCAAATAGCCAAAGCAATCCTGAGAAGGAAGAATAAAGCAGGGGGAATTATGCTCCCTGACTTCAAGCTCTACTACAAAGCTACAGTAATCAAGAGAATTTGGTACTGGCACAAGAACAGACCCACAGACCAGTGGAACAGAACAGAGAGACCAGATATAAACCCAAGCATATATGGTCAATTAATATATGACAAAGGAGCCATGGACATACAATGGGGAAATGACAGCCTCTTCAACAGCTGGTGTTGGCAAAACTGGACCACTACATGTAAGAGAATGAAACTGGATTACTGTCTAATCCCATACACAAAAGTAAACTCAAAATGGATCAAAGACCTGAATGTAAGTCATGAAACCATAAAACTCTTAGGAAAAAATACAGGCAAAAATCTCTTGGACATAAACATAAGCAACTTCTTCATGAACATATCTCCCCGGGCAAGGGAAACAAAACCAAAAATGAACAAATGGAACTGTATCAAACTAAAAAGCTTCTGTACAGCAAAGGATACCATCAGTAGAACAAAAAGACACCCTACAGTATGGCAGAATACATTCATAAATGACATATCCGATAAGGGGTTGACATCCAAATTTTATAAAGTGCTCACACACCTCAAGAAACAAAAAGCAAATTAGCCAATTAAAAAATGTGCAGAGGAGCTGAACAAACACTTCTCCAAAGAAGAAATTCAGATGGCCAACAGGCACATGAAAAGATGCTCCACATCACTAGTCATCAGAGAAATGCAAATTAAAACCACAATGAGATATCAACTCGCACCAGTCAGGATGGCCACCATCCAAAAGACAAACAACAACAAATGTTGGCGAGGATGTGGAGAAAGGGGAACCCTCCTACACTGCTGGTGGGAATGCAAATTAGTAAAACCATTGTGGAAAGCAGTATGGAGGTTCCTCAAAAACCTCAAAATAGAAATACCATTTGACCCAGGAATCCCACTCCTAGGAATTTACCCTAAGAATGCAGCAGCCCAATTTGAAAAAGACAGGTGCACCCCTAATGTTTATCGCAGCACTATTTACAATAGCCAAGAAATGGAAGCAGCGTAAGTGTCCATCAGTAGATGAATGGATAAAGAAGATGTGGTACATATACACAATGGAATATTATTCAGCCATAAGAAGAAAACAAATCCTACCATTTGCAACAACATGGATGGAGCTAGAGGGTATTATGCTCAGTGAAATAAGCCAAGCTGGAAAAGACAAGTATCAAATGATTTCACTCATATGTGGAGTATAAGAACAAAGAAAAAAAACTGAAGGAACAAAACAGCAGCAGACTCACAGAACCCAGGAACGGACTAATAGTTACCAAAGGGCAAGGGACTGGGGAGGATGGGTGGGAAGGGAGGGATAAGAGGGAAAAAGGGGCATTACGATTAGCAGATGTAATGTTGGGGGGACACGGGGAGGGCTGTACAACTCAGAGAAGACAAGTAGTGATTCTATAGCATCTCACTACGCTGATGGACAGTGACTGTAATGGGGTGGGTAGGGGGGACCTGATGAAGGGGGTAGTTTAATAACCATAATATTGCACATGTAATTGTAGATTAATGATACCAAAATAAATTATTAAAAAAAAGAAAATAGTACCTATCTCATTGAGGTTGTGAATACTTATCAAATGGAGTAATTTATACAGAGCTTTTAATAAAGTGCCTGGCACACCAAGCATTCAATAAATGTTAGAGCATCAGCAAGGTTGCTCTTTTACTGAAAGAAAAAAATGTGTAACAATAAAATACCTGAAAATAAATGAACATTTTCTGATCAATAAAAAAAAATCCTACTATGCTGATGGACAGTGACTGCAATGGGGTATGTGGTGGGGACTTGATAATAGGGCGAGTCCAGTAACCATAATGTTGCTCATGTAATTGTATATTAAGAATATCAAAATAAAAATATGTATATTAGCTAGTAGACAGTGCTGTGTCGCAATCCATGACAGGAAGGCATGACACAGGGACTTGGATGCCTAGGGAGGTCTTTTCTGAGAGATGACATTTAAGCTGCACTCTGACAAGAGTCAGCCACACAAAGGTCTAAAGCAAGAACATTTCTAGCTCAGGAATGGGCCAGTGCAAAAGCCATAAGGTGGGAATGAACTTGGCATGCATGTGTTAGGCCAAGCCAGGACTATAGAGAGAGGGTGGGAGATGAAGCTGGGGACTGGGGTGAATTGCTCCACTGGTATAAAGCTTTGTAAAGCAGGGTGAGGAGTTGGGCTTTTATTCTCAGTGAAATGAGACCCACTGGAGGGCTTTAAGCAGGGAAGTGACATGATCTGATTTATGATTGTAAATTGAGCTCTGCCTGCTGTGTGGAAAATGGGGGCGGGGAGGTGGGGGTAGGAGTTTACTGCCGTGAGATGTGCTGGCCGCTGGGACTGGAGTGGTGGCTGTGACATGGACAGAGTCTACACCCATTTTTGAGCTCTCCCTATTGTCGGAGTTTAGGAGGAGTCAAAGAAAGGAATCCAGGAGAAAGTTTCAGAATTTCAGTGTGAGCAGCCGGTGTGTGGTAGAGGTTTAAAAGCAAGGGCTGTGGTAAGACAGAAGCAAGACTAGTCTAACCTCTGGATACAGGGGAGAGAAACGACCCTAAGTTGCCCACTTCTGAATCCCACGTAACTTCCTGCTGAAGCAGTGCCTTTCTGATGAGGTCTGCAGACTAGGAATTCTGGGTACAGGGGAGGGGAATGTGAGCTCAAGACGTTGGGACTTCTGGCTCATGCAGAGCTGTGCGCTCAGTGCTTACCTGGCTCAAGGTAAGTGCTCAATAAATATTTGTTGAATGACTGAATGAGTAAAGGGTATGAATCTTATCACACAGGGAAGACTCCAGGTCCCCAACAATAGGGCATTATCAAGATGCCTGGTTCTGGGCAGGAAGGGAGAAAAGGTCCTCATGTGGGGGGGAGTTTCCCTGACCTGTTTTTTTCTTCTCTGTGGGGAGGTGAAGTGATGCAGAAGTGTAGAGCTGGCTACAGACGCCTGAGGGCCAGACTGAAAAGTAGGTGGCCAGATCGGCGGAGCCCGAGGAGAGCGGAATTGCTAAAGAGTGCCACCAGAGGGCACCCTGGGCACATGACAGGGGACAGAGACAACAGCCCAGCCCGACTGCGTAACTTTGCAGTTTGGTTTACTGAGGGCCAAGGCCCTGAGGAGTGGGGGGAGCAAGGAGGTGGGTGCACATTGGGTAAGGGGTTGTAAAGTCATCCAGATTTACTAAGTGACACCTCCAACCCTGGAACCTGAACTTATCACAGAGGGAGGCCTGACCCTGGACATAAACTTAGCCTTTATCAAGGTCACAGGTAAGTCCTGAGTCTGGTCATAGACTGAACCCTCACCCTGATTTAGATTGAGCCCTCATTCCAGTCCGTACTGAGTCCTGACCTGAGCCTGATCCTGGTCCCACTTCGAGCCTTGGCCTGCCTGGTTCACACACTGAACCCTGATCCTGATCTTAGACTGAGTTCTGACTCAGTGCATAGACTGAACCCTGACCTTTATCAAAGATCAAGCCCTGACCTGGACACCGACTGAGCTTTGATCACCAGCACATATAAAGCTCTTGTTCTCGTCACAGATTGAGCCCTGACCCCGATCCATTCACTGAGCCTTTATTCTGGCAACAGACTTGAGTCTGACCCTAGTCATAGAGCCCTGAATCTGGTCCCAACCTGAACCCTGACCCTGATCCATACACTGAACCCCGACCTCGAACAACGACAGAGCTTTCATCGTGATCGCAGACGGAGCCTGACCCCTAAGACTTGCTCCCAACACCCCATTGACTTAAGTACCTTCCAGAGGAGGCTCTCAGGCAAGGCTTCAGCTCCAGAAGGAAGTAACTCCTGGGAACGCTTTTGAGGGGAGAGAAAGCATTCTGGTTCTCTGAATGGTTCGGAAACTCCTGGACATTAGACCCCTGAAAAGCCAGGCAGAGAAAGCCAGTTCTAGACTGTTCACAAGGAGAGGAAAGAGGAATAGCTGGGCCTTCCTGCTGCATGTATGTCTGTGGGGCCTCAGGCTGGGAGAGTCTCTGTCTGCACTTCTGACTCGCATGGGACTTGGGCAAGTCCGGCCCAAGAAAAGGTGACCCTCTGTGTGAAGGGAGTGGGACCAGCCCATGCGTGAGGGCCCCAAGTCCCCACTCAGTTTCCTGGCAGGAAAAGAAGCCCCCTCGCTGGTGCTGGTCACTCCAAATAGGCAAAGCAAAGTGAATCATGCTCAAGGTGGCACCAGCCTGGCCTCAGCCTCCGGCTGGCAGCAGCCCATGAGACAGGAGCGTGGAGGCAGCATGGTTCAGGAGGTAGATGTCTCAGAGGTCCCCGTACATTCCTGGGGTCTGTGTGTGTGAGGGGCAGGCGGTCCACAAGGCCCCACACAGCCCGTCTCCAGGGCACACCGACCAATTCGGTTTCAGCCCTTCCAGGATCCGGCCTTGGGCAGGCTCACTGGCCTCCAGCTCACCTTGGGAGGCAGCGAGGGCGGGGGTGGCGCTGAGCCCGGCAGGAGCCAGGCGGGGAGGGCTTGCTCTGCCCCAGTCAAAAACGCTGACGCCAAAGACAATGAGCTCTCCGAGGCTGAGGCAACTCATTTGGTCCCGGCCACGCTTTATTAAATTCTCATAAACCTGTCAGGGGGGACAGGGCTCGCTTCAGTTTACCTCATTAGCCCGACACAATGACAGTGCGGGGGGTGGGCAGAGGGAGAGGTGGCGCGGGAGGCCTGCGCTCAGCACTGAGAACCGAGCCAGCCAGCAAGATAATTGAATTAAGTGGCTTTTGTTAATGGTTTTTAAGACTCCAAAGTGTAAATAACATTTAGGGGCTTTCTTTTAATGGGGCTGGGGTTTTAGAGACCCAGTGAGCTTAGAGAAAGCCCAGCGGGGGTCCTGTCCCGTCCCCCACCGCAGGGGAGTTTGGGAGGGGACAGCCGGCTAGAGCTGCCAGGGGGGAAGGCGGGTGGGAGGAGCGAGGGGAGGGGCCGGAGAAGGTAAGGAGGGGCCTGGGGGTCTTCAGACGGAGACAGAGGGATCTGAACCGGAGAGGTAACGAGGCAGGGGCTGACTGTGACCTGCTCAGGGCCGGACTGCCTCACTGGACGAAATGGCCAGGGATGTCTCTGGGGTGTTACCAGCGGCATGGCCTGCAGTGTTCAGGAGACCTGGCCCCTGGGGCTGCCACTGTTCGTTCCTTTTTGAGGAGTCAGTGGGACTAGGAGGTTATGGCTTTATTGCCTATTGCCAATGGGAAGGGGTCCCCCGGGAGGGAGGGAGCGCCCCATTGCAGGCCATGTGGGAAGACTGGCAGTGGACTAGACTAGGCTTCCTGAAGGACACTGGACTTGAACTGAGCTATAAGAGAACCTTCAGGTTACAGGTGGGGAGCTTACTTCTCTTGGGGCACTGAGGTCTGGGGAGAACTGCGTGCCAGGAAACAAGGACACGGGCAAGGTCTTTTGGGATGTGCTCTTGGGCTTTCCTCAATTGCAGCCTTTCCCTCCCTACAGACATGACCAGGTCCAGGAGTTGGCTGGGCTGCAGGCAAAGGGCTCTGGGCTGGGTCCTAAGGAACTGGAGGCGAGATGGGGCGGAGCTGGCCCTAGGCCAGCCTATAAGGGGTTAAGGCGTAAATCGCCCTGCATGCGACAAAGGGAAGTGGGTTTTCTGATCCAGAAAGGATCAGTCCCTGGGATGCCCCATCAGGTCCTTCAGCGTGAAATTACACCCCAGCGGGGGGGCTCCCCCCCACTGCCCGCCTAGGCCTGGCATAGGATTAGGGCCTGGAGTCATCAGTTTAATAATAGATCCCACCCCCTACCCTGAACCCCTCTCCCCTGGGAGCCTTCAGTCCTGCCTGGAGACCAGGGCCAACCTCTTTCCGCACTGGCTGTCCACCAGCCTGTAGATCTGTCTGGCCATCTTCAGCCTCACCCTTGGTCTGGTTATGCCGCCTGTCTCCTCAGCGGAGTCCCAGCCCCACTCCCTATTTTAGTTTCCTTGTAACCTTCAATCAGCACCCCAAACACATTCATCCCCTTGCTTATCTATTTGTTGTCTGCCTCCTCACTAGCACCAAGCACCTTGGGAACAGGGCAGTCTTGTTAAGCTCTAGGTCCCCAGTGCCCTGGTTGTCTGGCACATAAATGGTACTCAAACTTTAGTTAACCAAGGCCCCTCCCATCCACCTCACAAAAACTGGGGTGTGGTCCGTAAGTCTGGACACTGGTGCTCAAGACGGAGGAGGGAGCACAAGGCTGTGCCAGGACAGGGCCATGTCCTCAGGGAAAGTCGGGGGCTGTGCTCTGGCCTCGGCCTCAGCCCAGCCACGTTTCTTAAGAATGCCACAAATGAGGCCAAGCAGAGAAGCAAGAGGCCTGCACACAGAGCGCTCCTGGGCGCCAGCGCTGGAGAGGCTCTCCCCTTCTGCCTCAGGCTGCTGCCGGGTTTTTGCTGTGCGAGTGCCCCTGAGCCCCGTCTGCATCCATAGGGGGTGTGCCCAGCCTGGGAAGAAGTCCTGGATGGGATAATTCAGGAAACGGGGGTGAACGTCACACAGGAAAAAAATCCAGCAGGACATTCAGAAATCAACGCTGTCCGAGGCAGGCAGGCAGCCTGTGTAAACTAACCCCCAACCTCTACACAGGAAACAGAGGTCCAGAAAAAGCCAGGGCTTACCCCAAGTCGCTCAGCCAGACCAGATGGGCGCAGGTTCCTAAGGCCTAGGTAAGGCTTGTCCCTCACGCCGCTCCTCCAATTCAAAGCAACAAGTATGGTAGTGGTTGGACACCAACTCTGAGCCAGGCTGTGGGCCGTGCCAAGCCCTGCTCAGGAAGCCCCATCTGGGGATGGATAAGGACTGTATGTGCAGGCAAGAGGGGTCAAGAGGGGGAGGGGGCCTCCTGGAGAGGGTGGCCTGTGGGTGAGTCCTGAAGGCCAGGCTTCCGGCAGAAGGAATCAGCAGAAACAAAGACAGGTAGGAAAGAGCACCGTGAGTATGGGAGGTACCACATGGTCCAGCTTGTTTGGATGTCACAGAACAGTGCAAATAGACATGTTCTATGTACCCTCCGCACCTCTCCAGGTCAGCCTTGATGATAAGGTGGCAGGTTTCCGCTCAACAGGAGGAAGAACTTCCAACAGTCAGACCTGGCACAGGCTGCCCTGTAAGGTAATGAGCTCCCCTCCCTACAGGTTTATGGGCAGGGGCTGGGTGTGGGTGACTCCTTCCCGAATGGGGGCTGATCCACAGACCCCTGAGGATGTCTGTTCTGAGAACCGACAGCAGGGATCTCCAGACCGTCCATAGGCCTGGCCCTCCAGCAAGTAACCCCCTCCCCAACCCCTGTACGTTCCTTTGGCTTGGCAGGGTCCTGGTGGCTGGAATGGGGTGAGGGAGGTGGGAAAAGGCAGAAAGACTCCTTTTGCAGTTTCAGCTCTTCCAGCTCCTTCCTGTATATCTGTAGCTTCTACCAAGTCCCGTCTGAGGGACTTAAGTCCAAGCATGACTTAAAAATAGGACTGAGGCTCAGAGAGAGCCTTTCCATATCCCACAGTCTGTGAGGAAGGTGGGGGCTTACCAGCTAAGTCTTTCTCTAGGTGACTTACCCAGAGCAGACTGAACGGAAACCTGAATGAGTTGAGCCCTGTAGGCCATCCTGTAAGCCCTGCCTCCAGAGGGGCTACGTAGGCTGGGGGAGACCCTGCGCTCTGGGCTCCCGTACCTTCTAAAAAACCGTAACTCCCTTCCACCTCCCCGTGTCATAACACACCCACCTAAGCCTTGCCCGGATTCTTCCTGAGGTAATGGGGCTTCTGTTTCTTGAACTTCTCTCCTTGGAGAGAATCTTAGGTAAAAAGAAAGTGTTCCCTCCTTCTTGGCTGCCACACACATCTGTGTGGAGGCGTGAGGATGGACTGGGCGACCAGTGAAGGACCCAGGCTTCCAGGTTGGCCAACCTGCTCGGGTGGGGACGGCAACAAAGAGTGGCTTTGTGCGCACACGCTCACACTCACACGCACCTGCACACGCCCCACACAAGCTCTTTCCAAGAACATCTCTTCAAGCCTTGTTGCCAAGATAAAGGAGCCACTGGCGGTCAGCCCCCAGGAGGAAATATCGCTCCATGGCCTTTGTTCAAAGGGCTTTGCGAAATCTCCAGGCTCCTCTTGGAAGGCATCCCAGGCTGAGGTGGTGGTTTCCCGCAGCTGGAGACGTGGGCAAGGATGGCACAGCCAGGCCTGGCTGGGGGAGGACAGCCCCAGGGGCCAGGCTCCGAGTCATTAGCAGCAGTTTAATCCTTCACTTCCATTATTAGCTCACTCAGTTCCCACAAGTCTGGGAGCAGGCAGAGAGCTCCCCATTTTATAGATATAAAACAGAGGTTCATGGAAGCCTAGCAGTTTACTAAATGGTCCCACAGAGTTAACTTTAGAAATGAAACTGACTTGGCACCAGTCACAGATTCAGCTCAGCTCTGGCCCAAACCGAGCCCTGTCGTGATCCCATTCTGAGCCCCAACTCTGACCTCTGACTGAGCTGTGACTTGCCTACACTGAGCCCTCAGGCCCCAACTGATCCCCGATTCCAGATCCCAGCCACACACAGAGCTTTGACTCCATCCCCTACTCCAGACTGATCCCTGATCTTTGTGTCAGACTGACCCCTCTCCCAATCCCAGACTGATCCCTAATCCCAGTCTCTGCCTCTCCTGTTAGCTGTGGCCCTGTGAGGTCAGAGGCTGGTGCTCCTCATTCACGCCTGCTACTTTACATTATGTATGTGATTATTCAAGTAATTTTTATTTTATCCAGTATATAGCACCAGGGGCTGAGTCTATTTTATTTGCCAGCACTTACAATAGTGTCATAATAGCAATGATAACAAGCGTTTGTTGAGCATTTACTAAACGCCAGGTTTTGTGCTGTTTTACAGATGCTATTTCATTTAATCCTCACAGAGAACCCTGAAATTGGTGTCACTCTAGCCCATTTTACAGAGGGGGACATAAGCTCTTGTGAGGGCACAAGCTCGCCTGGGAGGAGGTGTGGAGACGCCAGTGTGCTCCTACCAGTTGCCCGGTGAGGGTGGGGCGGACAGGGGAGCCTCAGCTGTAAGGGAGGGGGCTTTGGGCAGGTGGGACAAGCTGAGGGCTTTCTGGAGACTGAGTTTCTGAAGACACAGAAGGGCCAGGTGAGTCAGACTGAGAGAGACTGTGATGAGGGACGGAGACCGCTCTATAATTTGTGGAGTTCAGTGCAAAACGAAAATGCAGAACCCCTTGTTAAAAAGAAGGATTTCAAGATGGCAACATCAGAACATTATGGGGCGTGAGCCCAGGGCCCCGTGTGACTACACAGGTCACATGCCGATGAAGACAGGGAGGACAGTGCGTGCGGACAGGTGTGGGTCAGGGGCTGTGGTGTGAAAGCGGAGCTGGGCCCGGCGTTTGGGCAGTCTCTTCAGCAGGGACAGGGCGGCGATCAGGGAGAATCTCTGGGCACCAGGTCGGCAGTGTGGCGAGGGAGGACTGCATGTGTCTGGAGCATAAGCCAGGAAGCATGCATGTCTGGGTGCGGGGGTGAAGCATCCAGGTGACGGACTGTGGGCTGTGTGTCCAAGGCTTGTTTGGGGGGGCGCCTATGAGTAGGAGACACACAGACACCCTAAGATTGTGTGATCCTGTTCAGAAGCCAGCCTGTCGCAGTGTATGAGAAAGGGGATGTGTGAGTGTGTGTGTGTGGTTGCAAATGCAGGGAGGCCGTGTATAACTGGAAATGTGTGGATTGTGTGTGTGCGTGGCCGTGTGTGAGGATGGATGCGTCTCTCCCCTCACCCCCGCCCTCCTGGGCACTGGCCTGTGCTGCCTTCCCTGTTCTGAGGGGCTCCCAGGTGAGGCTGTCCCCAGCCTGCCCCAGCCCAGCCCCCAGGCCTTCAAGGGGCCAGGAGCCCTCTCAGACATTCCTGCCTGCCATAGGGTAGGCAGGGCCACACAGCCTCCTCCTAGGCTGCCAGGGTGATCCCGGGCCAGTGGTGTCAGGTTCCTGGTGCCGGGGCCCTCCCTCCACAGCCTTCTGAGAGCCTTTGTTGAAGTTCAGACAAACTTGTCAGGGGGCGGGCAGGAGGCCGCCTCCTAATCGGCTTTCCCAGAAGAGAGAGGAGAACAAGAGACTGGGGAGGGGTATCTGGTAGTGCTCAGACCTGGGCAGCTCTATGGGAAAGGAGGGGAGAGGGGGTGCGCAGGGGTGCCTGCCCTAAAGGGGTCCGTCCCCAGGACCCTCTCAGAAGGTCCCTGAGGCACCAGACCCCTGGACTGCAAGAAGAGAAGGAGGTGTGAGGTGACGCTTCAGGAGCCCCTTGCCTCTCATCTCACCCACCATGGGCAGCCTGAGCACCCTTGGCCGCCCCCAGGCCCTTCTCCTCTTATTCATCTGAGCCTCCCAGGAAGCAGGCTTGACATGGTTAAGGATTCCCATTCAACATAAGAAGCTACTGAGGGCCAGAGGGGACTGTTACCAGCCCACAGCAAAAGCAAGCTGGAGTAGCTCGTCCCAAATCTGCAATGGCATCTTCTTTGCTTCCTGGCCAGTATTCCCCGAGGCCGGCTGGAGTCACACCTCCGTTTGCCCATTACTAGCTGTGTGGTCATGGGCAAGTTATTTAACCTCTCCGTGCCTCAGTTTCCTCATCTGTAAAATGAAGATAATAATATTAACTACCACAGAGTTGTTGAGGATTAAGTGACTTAATATTTGTAAAGTGCCAGGCACAGAAAAAGTGCCATGTAAGTATGTGTTAAATAAATTAAAATCTGAGTCAGCAGTGCAAACAGACCTCTCTCTTGAGCTCTGATCCAGTACATCCCAACATCTTCCCTTAAATAAATGGAAGGCTTCGCACACGCAGCAGATGAGACCAGCCTGAGCTCAGGCTCCCTGCCTCACCTGGCCCCAGCCCAGGGGTCCCCATCTACCATGTTGCCAAGCCAGAGACTTGGGCGCACCTTGAGCCCTCCCATGCCTACAGTCACCACAGTAATTCTACTTCCTGAATCTCTCACGCATCTGACCACTTCTCCCCTCCCCTTCTCTCCCAGGCCAGTAGCACATGACAATCGTCTCCCACTGGGCTCTCTTTCTCCTCGTGAACCACCACACAGCCAAGATATGAGGTGGAGAGGATTTAGTAAACTACAAGTCTGATCACTCCACTCCCCCACTGGGATTAGCTTCCAGTGTCCCACGTAGCCCTGTCCATCTTCAACCCCTGCCACTGCGTCCCACCCCCTCAGGGCCCCACCCAGACAGGCCCCGTGCTCCTCCAGGCTCAGGGCCTCACCTGCCAGTCAGTCCTGCCACCTTGCATGTGCTATGTCTGTCCCAAGACACCCTTCTCTCTTGGACCTATGGGACTCAGTTCAAAAGTCTCCCTCCCAAAGGGCCTTCCTGAATTGCCCCCCCAGGGCTGAGCTAGGGCTCCCTCTTCTGTACTCCAATAGCTCCCGATTTTTGAACCCCAAATTACCCTGTATTGTAACTGTCTTGAGAGCAGGGGCTGTGTTTTCCTTAGTTATTTCTATAGTCCCAGCACCCATAACAGGGCCAGGCATACAGCAGGTGCTCAGAAGTGCTGAGTGGATGAGTGATTTGAACTGCAGGATTACCAAGGCACCCTCTACACCAGGGAAGGTGTGAACTGTGGGGCTAAAGTGTGTAGGAGGCATGAAGTGGCTCAGGTCTGGGAGGGAGCAGTGGGAGACTGGGGCAGACGTTTGATCTGCCAGCACCCCCAGGGAGGTAGGGAGGCAGGTGAATGGGGGTGCTCCCACCCTAATCCTCAGCCCCCCTGGGGAGAGAGGAATGCATCTCCTGGGAAATGGGAAGGTCAAGCCCTCCCTGGATTCCTGCAGCCTGAGGTGCCTTACCCTGGGGAGCCCAGCTCGGGCCTGCTGGGATTCTCCTACCAGGAAAGCCCCAGAGCGGACTCTCACCTTCCACCCCTCCAAACCTCAGCCCCAAGCTTACGGCAACCCTTCTGGCTCAGGGCCCTGCGCAGACACTCTGGAACCCTGGGGAAGGGTGGTGAAGGCTGAGTAGGGCAGATCTCCTGCCATCATTTTCTTGAAATGCAGCAGGAAAAACCAAGATTTCACAGCAAGAACTTCCTAGTTGCGTCCTTTTTCTGTAGTTCTTGTCTATATGCAGAGTGTCAGTCTCCCACTCCCTCTCCTGCTCATGCACGGTAACACACATGCATGCATCGCACACGCACACACACGCACCTCACCCTGAGCGGGAAGGACCTTCATAAATCTCTAATCCATCCTGCCACGGCAGAAATCCCTATTTTCATTCTCTGCTTGCTCATCCCTGAGGACAAAGAGCTCACTCCCCTGGAGGCCTCCCGTCCCGTTGGAGAGCAGCTCTGATTTTAGATCCATATGTGCCTCCCTCTCGTTCCCCTTTGGCCCAGGCTTACTGGCTGTTTGCTACTGAATCCTCTGCCCCTCTCAGTCCCATATGGCCACCCCCTACTAGGCTCCCCTGAATTCCCCAAGGTACCCTGCCCCAGGCCACTCTGCTTCATGTGCTTGGGTAAGGTCCAGTCAGCCCGGAGAAGATGGAACCATACTCTCGCCTTGTCCCTCTGCTCCCTGAAACCACTCCAGAGGGGCATGCCAGCTGCAGACAGGTGAGAGTCATGGAGAGAGCAACAAGGTGGGCACTGGGGTAGCCCTTTGTGAGGCAGCCTGGCTCCCTCCCCACTGGAGAGGGCGTGAGCAGGCCCTGAGACACGGCCTGTCGGCCCTGCAAGCTTCTCTAGGAATGAACCTGGAACAAGGGCTGTGCTGCCAGATTCTCTTTTATTAGCCAAGTAGGACAAAGAACAGGCCACAATGTCACAGGAAATCAGACAGACAGACGGATACACAGGACAGTGTCATGCTGCACTACGCAGAGGGCGGGGCAAGGGAAGGGAGATTTGAGTCTTGTTTTTTCAACTAACAGAATAAATAAATATGGTACACAGTGTTTTTGCCACAGCCTGGCATGACCTCTAAGCACAAATGGTCACAAAACAGCTGGTTTGGAAAGCAGTCTGCACAGCCCGCTGGCTGCAGAGTCCAGATGGGGGCCCATGCCCCTGGACCATGTCTGGGGAAGTGAGGAAGCAGGGAAATGGAGACCTCAAACAGGATGGAGAGGTGAGGAATGAGGCTTTCCTGGAAGGAACATCAGAGTTCAAGCTTCGGGGTGTCCCAGCAGCCGGGGGAGGCTTTCGACTTCAGTCTCAAGTTCGGTGAGCACAGCCCAAGCCCATACCCTTTGCCTCCGGTAGGACATGCATGGGATACTCTCCTCTTGATCTCTAGCTGCTTTCAGTAACAGGATGGTCCCGTCAGCTAGGCTGATCTGAGATCTGACGACTGCTTTTTCTGGGTTGGTGGAACTGGGTCAGTTGAGTGAGGAATCATTGACAAAGATCTGTGGGAAGCTGGGCTAAGCCTGAGTGGGTCCGGCTCCAGCCATGAGAGAACATGACTCTAGTGTGGGCTCGCCGCTTGGGCACCAGGGGAGGCTTCCTGGAGAGGTGGTTGTCGCTAGAGCTATTAGATTCCAAGGCCCAGTGACAGTCATTTGCATCCAGTGAAAGGCAAAAGGCTTCAGTCCCCAATGCTTGGTCTGCATGAGATTGTTTTCATTTCAGAAACGGACCTTCCTGGAGCTGATTCCAGAGGACAAACCAAAAATCCCTTCTGCTCTTATAGTTCCCACCACCCTCTCCTCCCCTTCCCCATGACTTTCCTCCTCTTTGCTCCTGAGGTCATGGGATTCATTTTCCAAATCTCAGATCCCAGATCCTAATTCAGCTGATCCCCCCGTTCCAAAACCCTCCCCTGCCTGTCTTGGTGCTTGCCACATTGAGGTCAGGTCTTTAGCCTGGATTCAAGACCCTCAGCCCCACCTCTCATGAAGACAGCCACCGCTTCCCCATCATCCACTTGGTCTCACTCCGTTGCTTTGTTCTGACAGCTCTCCTTGCCCAGGCTATCATCCTCCTCACTTTTTTCCCATCCAAAGCCTTCTCCATCTGCCCTAGCCCAGATGGACACCCCCAAGGATGATGAGAATCCATTGCTCTACAAACCAATCCTACCAAGGTACCAATAAACTCCATTATTTTCCCACTAGGACAGTGAGACAAGCCTGGGCAATCACTACCGCATTTTCAGATTCAGCTTCTCTAAGCAGGAAGTGGAGGGTTCCGTGTTGAGCCACAGAGGGTCGGGGATCATGGCCCAGAATCTGTGCAGGCCGCTCCCCTCCCCTTGCCCTGAGCCCCTGAGACCATATGAAGGCATGGAGATGGTGACCACACAGGCTGGCACTGGAACTCAAAAAAAGCAGGATCAAATCCAGATCATCTCAACTAGAAGAGACCCATTATACCTATTGGGAAACTGAGGCCCAGAGACTGTGACTGTGTACAAAGAGGCTTGTACACACAATATTCATTGCTTCACAGCAAGGCAACAGTAATTTTCTAATTTATACATTGTGCATCTGAGAGCCTTTTTGTTGTTATTGTTGCTGTTTGACTAAAAACTTCTGGCTTGCAAGGTGTAAGTACAGACATGCAGAATGTTAGAGCTGGACAGGATGTCACAGGCCAGCTACTCCAGATGGGGAAACAGGCCCCGAGGCGCTATAGGCTGACTCAAGGTCACACTGCTTTGAAGGGGAGTTTACTGAGCTGGGTTCCTGGCCATAAACAGGAACATGCCTTTCCGTGCCAGTGACTAGCTGGACAGAAGCCCTTGCCTCAACAATCGGCTCTAGGAGAAGATGCCAACAGAAGCCTGAGACTACGCATCACTACGTGGTTTGCACTTACTGTGATCAGGAGCTAGAGTCCGACCTTCCTTCCGGGCTTGGACGCACCCCTACACACTGCGTGGTAGAGGGAGGAGGACCTGCCCCGTTCCTCTGAAGAGACCTGACTTGGAGAGCACCCTTTCCCTTGATGCCTCCCTCCAGCCAGGGAAGTCTCACCCAAGAGAGGCCCAGAGCCCTGCAGTCAGTCCTGGATGAGTGCTGGCAGCAGGCCTCTGTCCCAGTGGGCTCACAGGGAGGGATGCTGCCATTCTACTGCCTGCCTCAGCCTGACTCCTGCCTCCGCTCCCCTCCTCCTCAACCCCGGGCATGGGACCTCAAAGCTGAGGAAAGAGAGAGAAGAGAACGTGACTCAGTCCCCTTCTAGACACCAGGCCTGGGGGAGGGTGGGTGCAGGGGCCAGTGCCACCTCCTGCCTGCAGCTCCTGGCTACAGGGTCTCCAGCTAGGGCCTTCCCACCTCTGTCAGGGATGGAAAGGGATGGCTGCCAAGAGCGTGCCAGTGTGGGGAGCAGAGGGGCAGGCCGGGAAGAAGGGGAGGAACAGGAAGAAGCAGAATTACTACACCTAAAAGCCACAACCCCAAACAAAACATGTTTGGGAATGACCACACCAACAGAACCAGCATGGAAGAAAGCAAGCAGAGCCAGGGAGAAGAGACATGGAGAAGGTCCAGAGTGGGGAGGACAGGCGCTGGGCCGAGAGGGGCAGGGAGCAGGCCTGAGGCAGGGGGAAGGAGGTCTGGGAAGGCGGAAGGGGAAAGGGAGGGAGAGAGAAGGGAAAGCCCGAGAGGAAGAAGCACGAGTCTTAGGTGGAGGCCAGGGCGCCAGTGGAGAGCCAGAGTTGGGCAGAAGGCCTGGGGCAGGCAAGGGCCTGAAAATATAGCGTTATATATTTATATTTACATCTCACATTCCACACATCAACTTACTAGGGGGCAGAGGGGAGGGATGGAAAGGAGGAGGCAACACTGAGGTGGAGATCTAGCCAGTGAGAGCCTCTCACTCCCCCACAGAAAGCGGGGAGCACCCCAGCCTCTCACCTCCTCCCATTCCACCTCTGTGGGATCCAAGCAGGGCCATGCAGAGGGAGTGAGGGCGTGGCTTCACCTAGGACTGGGGTTTTGGGGCGGGGAACAGGAGCAGGACTCCAAGACCCCAGGATCCCTGGACTCATAGACTTAACTCCTGGCGAGCCATCTGGGGATAACCATGGGGCTGCGAGGGGGTACCCAAGACCCCCGGCTGGGTTGGAGGCCAGCAGTCAGTTGGGCAGCATATCCAGTCCCAGGGAGGCTGCGTGCTGTTTGGCCCGGAGCCGCAGGTTCTCGATGCTTGTGGTTTTACTGTTCAGGGCAGCCGAGGCAGGCGCCAGGCCAGCTGGGGGCGCAGGCAGCAGTGGGGACGCCCACACGCCCTGGTGGGCAGCAGCGGCTGCTGACAGGGACTGGTAGTAGGACTGGCAGTGCAGTGAGCCCAGTGGGGCCATGTTGACACCCAGGTAGGGGACAGCGGCGGCGGCGGCTGCAGCAGGGGCTGGGCCCCCCACCTCGAAGGACGAGTAGTGCACCAGGTTGTTGCTGGCAGCCATGTGCTGGCGGAATTGCTCCTGCAGACGGAAGAGGCTCAGCGGGGATGAGGAGTAGGAGTGGGAGGGGCCCAGGAGGCCGGCAGTGGGGGCTGCGGGAGCTAGGGCCAGGCTGCCTGGGGAGTCTGCAAGCAAAGAACCAAGAACCAGGACTAAGGGCAAGAGCCTAGTCTGCCAGGAGGGGCTCCCTCAGCCTTCCCACCCCTTGGTGCTACAGACAAGACAAGCTTTGGCTGAAACCATATCCACTCATCTCAGCCGGTGCATCCCTTGAAGCACTTCTCAGAGTCCTCAGACCGACGGACACAGGTTTCCGGGGCAGCCCCAGCGTCTCTGCCGAGGTCCCCAGGTCTGACTTCTTGTAGAGACTCCTATTCTTTGCAAGGGCTTCACCTCCCCTTCCCCTCTCCTGTCTGTGGCCCCCATCCCCCTCCAGCTCTCAGATCACAACCTCATCCCCTCCCTGCCTAGGCTCAGGGTTTGTGTCTGAGGTATGCCTCATGCCAGAGATCTGCTCCTTGAAAAAACAGCTCCAAGTCTCTGCTGCATGTGTGAATCTCTGGTGCCCATGGTATTCTCCCCACATGCACTGGGATGCCTGTACTGGTTGTTAAAGTACCAGAACATTTCCATAATGGTTGACAAATAGTTTTTGCCCTGAGCTGCCCACGTACCCCTCCTCTGCCACCCAGCTCCTCTCCCAGGACCCCCAAACTCTTCCCAGGATTCAGCAGCTAGTCTGTGAATCACAAGCCTGCTCTGGCCGAGTCCTTTCAAATGTAGTCCTGCAGAGTGCCAGGTGTTAACGACTGACTCTGCCCCCTGCCCCCACCCTGCCCCACCTCAAGCACCCCGGCCCCTGTCCCGCCGCACCTGGCTGTTCTCCCTGGGCTGGGTGCCCCCGGACCCGCCCAGGCTCACCTGCCTTGGGGCTGCTCCTCTTGCAGCCCAGCCCCTTGCTCTCAGCGCCAGGGCTCTTCGCGGTCTGGGGATCCTCGGAGCCTTCCCGGGGGTCTTCCTCCCGGTCTGGCTGGTCCTCGGGAGCTGACTCACTGGCTGACTGCTCAGACAGGCTCAGGTGAAGCTCAGCAGGGGGGTCCCCGCTGGGCAGGCTGGGCGGCTGGGCAGTCTCCAGCTGGGCGTCTGGGGGTGGGGCCTCAGTCTTGCCCTCCCCATGGGAGCCCTCAGCCTCCTTCTGCTTCTGGAGCTGCTCCTTCTGCAGGCTGCGCTGCTTCTTCCGGAACTTAGCCCTGCGGTTCTTGAACCACACCTGGAGACCGGAAGACCAGCGGTAGGAGGTGAGAAGGAAAGAAATGGAGTTGTGGGAGGGGAGTGGGAGCTGTGGGAGAGGATGTGGGCAATAACCTTGCCCCGCCCTCTAGGGAACACGCACCTTCCGTCCCTTCCACTCCCTCCTATGGCCGAGAAAAGACATCAGTTACACTTTGGCACTGAGGGATGAGGTTGGTTTTTGGACAATGGGAAGCCAGACTGATGGGCTGGTGATTTTCTTCAAGGTCTAGTTAGAGGGACTAGGCCCTACCTGCACCCGGGCCTCTGGCAGGTTGGTGCACATGGCCAGCCTCTCACGCATCACCACATCTGGGTAGTGAGTCTTCTGGAAGGTCTTTTCCAGGGCCTCAAGCTGCTGAGCAGTGAATGCTGTGCGGCTGCGACGCTGTTTACGATGCTGGGAGCCATAGCGGGCCTCCAAGATGATGTCTTGAAATGTACAGCCGTTGGAGGGCAAGGAGAGGGGGCCCATTTAATTATGGGAAATAGGGTTGGAATCATACATTGCTCTAACTCACTGCAGACACCCAGGGTCCTGTGGAGATGGACCTTGGCCCTTTCCTCTCAAAAACCCACCCCATCTCCATATGGCTGGGATTTCCAGATCTTTCCACCCTGTCATTCACTATCAGGAGGTCCAATTCATCCCGATGAGTAGCTGTCAGGAATGTGATTAAGGAGAGCCTTCCTTATTTGGTTTGGGAGTAGCTGGGTTGGTGGGTAAGCATTGCCCTAAGATCCTAGGATACTATGAGTATAATATTCTGAGACTACATGATGCTAATAATCTGTAAGTCCATGTCACAAACACTGTAATATCCTATGAGCCTTAGATTCTGGATATCGACAGAATATTGGCCCCTGATCATGAGAATCCAGGCTGAGCTGGGACTTAAGTACAAGGTCTAGTTAGGAGATGTCTGCCTGGGTAGACAGAATCCATTGGCACTTGATTCTGTGTCCTCTGGGTATGAATCTCATCACTCTGCTTGACTTATGAGTCTCTGACAGCTGGACCTGAGGCTACTGCTTTTATGTCTCCTCCACAGAAGGCCTAGGTCTGGCAGGGCCCTCAGAACAAAGGAAAGCCTAGTTGCATCCAGGCTTGACCCTTCTGGCTGCTTCCTCAAGGAGGGGAGGAAAGAGACAAGGTTCTAACAACTGCAGCCTTGGAGCAGATACAGGGCTGTTAGACCATTGATTCCACAGTCCTGCCCACATGCTGGTGACATGAAAACCATCCAGATGTCTGCCTAGGGTTGGTATCTAGTTTCTAGCCCTTCTGCTTGACTAGTCCTTAAAGGATGGACAGTAACCTCTTTTCCCTGCCTCCCATCACCCATAAATAGATCCTGGACCATCCCTATTAAAGAAAACCTGAGCTAGGTCACCTCTGCTGACTTAGCTGCCACAGTGCTTCCCCTGGCTCCAGGGACTGGAGAGTCATCCACGACACTGAATGAAAAAGAAGGTGGCAACTGGTTATCCAGAAAGCCTCAGACTTTGGGCTATTCCTTCTTCAGTTTAAAGAGGGGGCTCTGAACTGCAAACAGGTGCTGACCTAGCCCAGACTGGGCCCCAAGCTCATGCTGGTCACCTGAGGCAGAGGAGGGAGTGGGGACCCCTCAGTCGGCTGAACCCTGGTTGAGGGAGTGACAGCTCAGCATCCTATTGCTGCAAGGGGTGGGTGGCCACATGGGAGGCCTGGCTGTCTGTCCCATCAGCCAAACCTCCTGCCAGAAGGTGAGGCCTCCATAAAAAGGCCCACTTAGAGTTTATGTCTCTCCTTCTTAAGATTTAGAGAATTGGGATGGAGTGCTGAATATTCAAGTTCCTCTGCCCCCACAAATGAAAGTGAGCCTCCTTCCCTGGCTTCCCATCTCTGGGTCTGGAACACGGTCAGGGGCTGGCGTCACCACCAGGTTAGGCCCAGGGAATTCGCTCAGGACCAGGAAATCAGCCATAGCTGGGGCAAGACTGCAGCTGCATTATCACCCTGGGGACTGGTGCCCCACACTGACCTACAGAGGTGACCAGGGCCTTAGTGTTATTCACTGAGCCCTGCCCAGAGGCCTGACAGGGGCTAAAGGAATGGAAGTGGCTGCACCACCCTCCCTGGCTGGCACCTCCACCCAGGCAGCGTCCTCATATCCTATCCCAATGCTGTGCCTCTGCTGGTCCTCTCTCCTTGCCAGGCCTTTTTAAGGTCTGGCTCACGCTCCAGGGCCTTCAGAGGTCCTCCCTGACTATACAGGCTGATCAGGCTGCTTGGTGTAGCCCCACCCTTGGACCCCAGCTATACTCCTGCCATGCCTTCTCATAGGCCTACGGGCACCTAATTTTCCAGGAGATGCCCTGAAGTCCTCTGATGGCCGCCTGGCACAGGGCTGAGCCCACACAGGTTCCCCAGCTGCTCAAGGGTTGGCCTGGAGCAGGATGGGGCAGGTGGCATTGCCTCCCAGGAATGTTTCCCACCTATGCCATCAAATCCTTCTCATGCTCACTGAGAGACTGTCAGGGCAGAGCAGCCATCAGCTGAACCAGGAGTGGGGGGCCGGGCTGCACCTCCCTCATGGTCACTTACTTGACTTCTGAGCACCTCCCATCTCTGCTGGATATTTTGCATATGTTACCTCAAATCACTTCCCAACCATCCTATGGGATGGGCACTGCCATTGTCCCCTGTCTACAAAGTGGGACACTGAGGCTCAGAGAAGAGAGGCGAGTGGACAGGCCCCGCAATGACTGCATTCTGTGACTTCAAGGCTTATATTTAGAGCTATAATGTCAGTTCCAAGCCCCTAACCAACCCCTGCCTAGATTTAACCCCTCTGAGCCTCGGTTCCCATGTTTATAAGATGGAGATAATAACCTCTCCTTATCAGAGCTGAACTGCTCAATGCACCGAGAGAGCCTGGCACACAGTCAGTGGTCAAAAATGGGAGCTGTTATTATTTATATGACTCCCTGTGCCTGAAATGCCCTCGCATGGGCACTCTAGCCCTCTGTGCAGTCCCTTACCCTCCTGCTTCAGTCTCTTCAGCTATGAGCTAGGCTGATGGATCCCTCCTTCATAGAGTTGCTAAGGGAACTTGAAGGCACAGAGCAGCTCCAGTGACCAGCACAGTGCTGGCGAACAAGGTGCCCTGGATGGTCACACATAGATTTTGAGCTGATATCTCTCTCTGTTGCAAAGTGACCTGGGCCTTCCAGAGCCTCCCAGAGCAAACTTAGTCTGTGCTCCCTTCCTCCTGTCTTCACCTTCCCCCAGACATCTTCTCCACCCCCAGCCCCCACAGTCCATCCGCAACATACTGTCCCCATGGCCCTTACCAGCCAGGCGCTCAGCCAGTGTAAGTGCATGCACCGATGGCCGGTAGTCTGGGGCATGCTGGGCCTGCTGGGCTGCCTGCTGGTGCAGGTTGTACATGGCACTGAGTGAGTTCATGGCGTGCAGTGAGTAGCCATTCACCCCGTAGTGCTGCATCGTGGCGTGCACCTGCACACAGGGATGAGGGAGAGAGGTAATCAGTCAGGGCATTACATTCCACCCTGGGGCAGACACCCCAGCCCAGACCTTGGATGCCTGCCTCACCCACAAGAGCATCTCCCTCCCTGTTGGGAAGTGGCCCATACTCTGGGCTCTGGGTCAGACTGCCTGGGCTGGAATCTCACCTCCACCACTCAGGAGCTTTGTGGCTTTGGGTAAGCCCATCTCTGATGCTCATTTTCTCCACCAGCAAAATGGGGCTAATAATACTACCTATCTCGTGAGTTGTCGCAAGGATTAAGAGAATCTGAAGCCTTTACAATAGGCCTAGCTTGTAGTATGTGCTAAAACCTGATAGTCATTGTCTTTATCCCTTCACTGCTTTATGCGGTCATCTCTTCACTTAATGACCCAGGCATCACTCATTTGTACTTTCATGGATTCACTCACAAACTTTTTATTCCACAAACACCCATTGAGGCCCACGTGGGCCAAGTCCAGAGGTAGACTGGGGACACTGAGGCATTTGCTCTGATGAGATAGTGGATTAAACCCTAATGTGCTGCAAGGACACATGAATACTGTTGCTATGACTGTCATACATTCACTGCTATTACCTCCCTCTTTTTACCATTTCCCCAAGAAGCAGGCAGGCCAAAAGCAATGAACCCACTTACAGATGAGTCTACTGAGGCTTAGAGAAAGAGCAGTGACATCTTGAGGCCACACAGCTAATGCAAGGCCTGACCCGCTCTCAGCTTCTGTGGCCAATTCATCAGAGAAGACATCCTTCCTACTGGGATGGCTCAGGGCAGCATGGGGCTGCCAAGGTCCCATCAGCGCCAGGCCTCCTCTGGACCCTCCTAGTCCTCATCTGAGCACCCACCCTGTGTCAGTCTGCAATGTCGTTTTTGGAATGTGGTCCAATGTCTGCAAGCTCCCCTGAGACACGCAGATGTTTCCTGTTACCTGGGTCGGGTTGGGAGGGGAAGGCTGGGGCCTGGCGGGTCCCTTTGATAGTAAGAAGAATGTGACCAGGTGTCTCAGCTCCCCACCCTCACTGAAATAGACACAGACTATACATAACCAAACGTGCACAGCATGCACACACACATAGATGCAGACACGCACACACACATTTCATGTACTAACACACATATAAGGACATCCTCAACAGGGCATTCACAGTAGCAGTCAAATTCACATACAAATTCAGCAATATTCACAAATTCAATGTCATCATTCCCACAGTTCCACACACATACATTCTCACAGATATCTATCCAGGTAGCAGATAGACTTACACACGAACATTACACTCACACACATTCATATGCTTCATGTATTCACTCAACAAATATGCATTAAGCACCCACATACTAAGTACCAAACCAAGTCCTTGCCTGCATGGAATTTACATTTCAAGGAGGGAGTGACTAGAAAACAACAAATAAATATATGTAACAATGTCAAACTGGAGTAAATGCTCTGCAGAAATATAAGGCAGAGGAGGAGAATACCAAGGGCAAAAGGGGAGATTATTTTAGAACATCTGGTCAGGAAAGGGCTGCTGGATACTTGAAGTCAGTCATGCCAAGCTCTGGGGGAAAGGCTTTCCAGGCAGAATGAACAGCAAGGACAAAGGCCCTGAGGCATGAACAAGTTTGGTATGTATGTGGAGCCGCAAGAAAACAGGGGTTCCTGGAGTACAGAAAGGGCAGGAGCACGTGGAGGAGATGAGGCTGGAGGGAGAGGAGGGGGCCAGAGCTCAGAGAGCCTCATAGCTCATTGTAAGGAGTTCGAATTTTACCCTGGAATGTGATGGGAAGCTGCTGGACAGTCTTGAATAGGGAGTAACATGATATGATTTGTTGTTAAAAGCTCACTTTGGCTGCCATATGGAGGACAAACTGCAGAGGGTGAAGGAGAAAGGACCAGACCAGGCCAGTGGCCAGGTGCCCTCCACTAGGGAGGTAGCGGTGGAGATGGTGAGAAGTGGTCAGGTTCAGAACATATTTTGAAGGTAGAATCAAGATGATTGCTGATAGGTTACTCATAAGACGGGAAGAAGAGAGGGCAAAAATGGATGACTCAAGTTTTTGGCCTGAGTAACTGAGTGAAGATGGTTTTTTTTCCTGAATCAGGGAGAAGCAGTTCGGGGCAGGGGTTCGGTGGTGGGAGTCAAGGTGTTTTAGGGACATGGTACGTATGAACTACGGATCTGACTTCCGAGGAAGAATGAAGTGGCAGGTGTATATATAGGTCAGGAGCTGAGCGCTGGATTCACATATTTCTGAGTCAAAACTCACACTCAGCACCTGCCAACAGCATTCACTTACAGAAGCCCATTCCATGCACCATAAACATGACTCCAAAGGTAGAGAAAAGGATAGACAAGGCAACAAAAAAGTGTTTAAACATTGTACAGTAGAACGTGCCATAAACAAAGCTAAAAGGCAAACAACAAACCTGGAAAAATATTTATCATATATATGCCAAGAGAATATCCATAATATATAAGGAGCTCTTATATAGAACAAAAAGATGGTCACTTTCATAAAAGATGGCTTAGTAAATGAAGAAACAACTTATTAAGGAAGAAACACAAATAGCCATCTGACATATGACCAAAAGCTCAATCTTACTTGTAACCAAAGAAATAAAAATAATAACCATAAGATACCATTTTTTTACCCATCAGATTAGCAAATAGGAGGAAAAATTATTACCCATATGGTTATCTCGGGGAGCAGGAAATGGTCCTTCTCCTACCTCACTGACAAAAGAGCTCTTTAGTTCCTGCACCAAAAGCCTTTAGAGAGAGCCTCCTTTGACTCAGCAATTCCATTTCCAGGAATTTATCCTTCAAGCATGCAGAGATACGTGTGCAGGAATTTTTGTTTTTATCATAGCTCTGCTTACGATGGAAAAGAATTGGAAACCTCACTGTCCATCCAAAGAGGATTAGTTCAGTAAAAGAGAAGACTATCGTGCCCGCAATGGAATTCAGTGCCACACTTTGAAACGATGATGTGTCTCTGTGTGTGCTGATGCTCACAGTATACTGAGTGGAAGAAAAAGGTAACAGTCTGCACGATGTGATGCCATTTTTGTAATGAATGTATAAATATGCATAGAGAAAAAGGTCTGGAAGGTTATACCCTGGACTGTTAACAGAGGTTATCTCTGGGAACTAGCAGATGGGATTACAGGTGATTGTCACACTTACATTCTTTCTTTCTTTCCTTTTTTTTTGAGGGTGGGGATGAGGAAGTTTATCCATGTGTTCTGATGGATGTGGGGAGGGAGCCAGGCTCAAAAGGTGTCACAAGTCCCAGGTGGGGAAGAAGGATCAGAGTTTAGAAGTAATTTGATCCTTCCCCTCCCCCACCCGCACTGGGCTGGAATGCCCCTCCTCTGCCAAACTCTGGGGCTTTGTTGCTTTAAAACTCACTGCTGTTGATGTGGTGACATTTTAATTGACTTAATTATTGCTGATCTCACAGTTTTTGATGCGAGACAAGGCTTTATTAACTGAATCCAGGAGAGGTACCCCTCTTGGCCCCACCACTACTCCAGCCCACTGGCCCTCTGAAGGTCTCCAGGACCTTGCCAGTCTGGCCTCTGCCCACCCCTCCAGTCTGCTGCCCCCACCCCCACCAGATTACCTGCCTCTCCCTCTTGTCACCTCTATGCCTTTACTCCTGCTGGGCCCTCCACCTGAAATGCTACTCCCCTTCTCCCCCTTCACCTTAAAAATTCCTCTTTCTCCATCAAGGACTAATTCAAATGGTAACCTCTTTGTAAATAGGGCTTCCCCCAACTTAAAGTCAGACTTCCCCAACTCCCTAAGAAGGCATCTCCCCTCTCCAGGCTCCAGATAACTAAGCTCAGGTCATAGAAAGGATGATGGTGATACCACTAGTAATGGCTACCATTCACTGAGCACACACTCTGAACCCGAGCTCACCACACAGAGCACCTTACATAGATTTTCTGAACTCTAAACATCTGAAGCAGAGTAGTAGGATGGTAATATGTCATACTATCTCCCCCACCAGACTGAGCAACTTGAGGGCATGTATCTCATCCATTTTTGGACTCCACACCCCAGCCCAAATCACAGAGTCTGGTACAGAGGCAGGACTCAGGAGATGAGGATCAGATGAATGGACGAGTAACAACTATTTATTAAGTGCCTCGGATACATCAAACATCTCCATCAATCCTCCCAGCGCCCTAGGAGGTAGGGACTGTTATTATCCCCATCTTACAGATGCGGAAATGGAAAGGTGAGAAAAATTGGATAACTTGTTAAAGGCCATGCAGCCAGGAGGTGGTGGAACAGGTTTCCACAGGTGAGCCTCTTTCCAGCAGCTAGTGTTTCCTAGCCCCAGACACACAGGCTCTTTCTTCAGTATGTTCCATCCCCTGACTTCTAGCATCTCTGATTTGATCTAAGGCAATCAGATGACAGCAAAGTAAAGCATATTTCCCCTGGCATGTATGCTCATGCATGCATGTTGTGTGCATGTGTGTGTGTGTTGTAAGGCTGTATGTGAATCCAAATCTTCCCAGCTGAGCTCCTCTCCCCAGGCCTCACACTCCTCTTCCTCACTCCAAGAGCAACTTAGGGCCCCAGATCTCCTCGGAGGCCACAGAGAGGCCCTTGTCTGTGGCTGCACATGTGACACCACACAGTCACATGTCTGCAGCTCATCTCAGTGTTCATGTGTGGCCATGTCTGCACGTAACCCGACTGCAACTGTCCATGCAACTGTGTGCACCTGTGCTTACATGGGTAGCTATGGTTATTTATGTGTCACCATGGTTATGCATGTCTGTGGACCCGTGTGTATGAATCAGTGTGTGTGTGTGTGTGTGTGTGCATATGACCGGAGGAACGTACACTAAATGGTACCCTCAAAAGTCATGTGGCCCTGAATAGGATCTGAGCAAGATAAGAGAGAAATACAAAGAGAAAGAAAGAAAAAAAGCAAGGAGATGGAGTTAATGGAGAGAGATAGAAAAGCATATCAACACAGAGAAAATAAATAGACTTGTCTTAACCATTTTTTCTTTCTGCAACACCTAGCACAGAGCCTGGTACACAACCAGTGTTTAGTAAATAATAAATGTTGAATGGATGAGAAACAACCACAGGCTAAGAGATGGTGAGGGAGGCAGAGCCACTATAGCCCAGTATGGTCTTCAGAGCAGAATGGACACTCAGAACCCTGGTCCCACCACCCACTCTGTCTCCAGGACGACAAGCCTGGGCTGGGGAGAGCCCTGCTCAGTGGACACTTTTTCAGCAATCAGACAACCCGGACATCCCCTCTGTGATCTTCAGCCAGGCTCAGCTGCTGGAACCCCATCCATATCCAGCTCTGAGTGCTATGGGTCCTACAGGGGGGCCAAGAGCTGCCCAGGCTGGGGACCTGCAGAGCCTGCAGGAGCCTCTACATAGGGCCCTGCACTCCTGGCCCCAGGCCCGGCCCTGCGTGGGCTCAGCCCACTGCACACTCCAAACAGAATCAATTATATATTTAAAAGGTGCCGCCCCGCAATTCCTGGTGAGCAAGGAGAGCCATCCATCATGGCACGGCCGCGTTTCACAAGCTGTCGAATTGTGCTTACATTGGTTAAAAGAATCTTTATATTTCATTAAGCAAGCAGATCGGCGGATCTCCTGCCACAGGCGCCATATAGATGGCTTTAATTTTCCAAATCTGCAAATGCATTCGTTATGTCCCCGCGTCGCTGCTGGCTGCGGCCTAATGCCCAGCCAATCGAAGAATCAAGCAGAATTTTATTAGGGGGCATTTTTTATAAATTAACAGCAGCATTGCTGGGAAACCGAACGCAAGGCGTCTTTGATTAAAAGGAAAGTGGACCCCTCCTTGGTCACACCTGGCTCAGCCATCCACAGGCCTGCCCCATCTCTCTTCCCCACTTCCTCTCCTTTTCTGAACTTTTAACTACCCCTCAGCTTCTTCTCATCCCCACATACAACAGGGAACAAGGCAGAACAACTTTGTCTAAAGGAAAGGAAAGAAAGCAGGAGGGGGGGAAACCAACATTCTCTGAGCAGCTTGCCCCCTCTATTCCAAGCATGGGCAGATACATTATGTTAATAACAATGCTGCCTTTTATTGAACATCTCCCATAAGCCAAGCCTCTTCTACTCACACTGACAAGCTTCAAGACAACGCTGTGAGGTAGGAATTATTATCCCCACTCTACGCCTGAGAAAACTGGGACTCAGGGAGATAAAGTCACCTGCCAAAAGTCCCACCGGAGTAGGCATAGAAGCAGGACAGGAACCCAGCCCAGGTTGCTGAGATCTTATGACCAACCCGCTGTCAAAGTGCAGACAAGAGATAGGCCCTGGTGAGGACTAGCCCTGGGTGTCAGCGGCAGTACGAGGGATTAAAGGCAGGTTGCTGTCATGTACTTCCTTCCCTGAGAAATGCCGCTCCGTTTCAGCCCGATTCCCCAGTGACCCTCTGGGAAAGAGGCTCCTGCACCTGTCCCTGCCACCCAGCAGTCTCAAGAAGAAGACTTGTACTTGACAGGTGGAAGGACACAAATACACAAGGAGCACAGGTGAGGGCTCCTGCCCCAACCCCAGGCTTCTCTATGACCTTGGTGAGGGTCTAACCGTTTCTGACCTCTTCTGATACATTGACCAGTGGCGGGAAGGAGAGAAATCCATCATGAGAAGTGCGTAACCCAGGGCCGGCCAGCACCTGAGGGAGGCTGAGGAGAGTTTCCTTTGTGTGGGTGCCTGTGTGTGCACATGGGTGTGTGTGTTGGGGGTAGTTGAACAAGGTGACCTAGAAGTCTTCCAGCTCTGAGCTAATGGCTCCAAGATTTTAGGAGAAGCTCTGTGCCTGGCACATGCCAGATAGTCAGCTGTGGTGACTTCATTAATTTCTTACCCTGACTCATTAATTTTTAGTCACTCTTAGCTGGCCTGTTTGGGAACTGGAAAGGCTGAGCCCCCATCCCAGCAAGTTCCCTTACTCTCACATTTGTGCTTAGTCCTAAGTTGCCAGCAACCAATAATGGGAGCACATGATGTAAGGGGGTACCAAGACCCCTGCCAGCCCCTGACCAAGGACCTTGAAGGCACCAGGTCTGAGGGCAGGTTTGAGATGTGGATACCCCTAGCTGCTCCCTTTCAGATGCTGTTTGTTTCACAGGTCCATCTGCAGGTCATTGCTGAACCCTCCAAGCTCCCCAAATCTCCACTGTGTCAGGCACTCAAAGGTATAGAAAGACCAGGAACCAGCCTCTTCCTCCCCTTGTCAAGGGCCTGGGGGAGTGGGCCAGGGCACCAAAAATTCAGTGATTCAATGTGGACAGCAAAGCCACAGGGAATAGCCAAGGACACATTCCAGAGACACATACAAGGGTAATGGCTCAAAACGTGGCATCATTTCCTTGGGGTAAGCTCTTTCTGTGTATAAGAGCTGGGGAATCTACTCTGGGGTCCTCACCTCCCTCAGATCCTCATCCCCTAGCTTGCTAACCACTGCCCCACTGCTCCTATCAGTGCACATTTAAACCTGTTTCCATTTCCCCATTTAAAACAAATGAAGGGACCAGTTATCTCTGAAGCTATCTCTTCAAAGCCAAATTTCTTGAAAGTCATCTTCAAGTGGTCATTTCCACTCTCTGAGCATTTCCATTTCTCCTCCTAACCTACTGCGCCCCCACCCTCCCACCTGCCGCCGAGGCAAAGCTCTCCAAAGTCACCATGCTGCCTCCTCCTCTGGGAACCCTGCCCTGCCACCTACACCACCTGGAGTGCTCCAGATCTCTTGCACAAGGCTCAGGCTCCCCCTTCTCCAGGAAGTCTCCAGATACCCCAGCCTGAGTCAGGGGACTTCTTTGAACTCCTATCATAGCATTACCTCAGCAAAGTGTAGTTGCCTACAGATATAACTGTTTTTACCAGCCATCGTGACAGAGACCTGACAGGCAGCATCTCATTTAATCCTCACAATTTCACAATTCCCACTTGACTATTAAAGAAGCTGAGACCCAGAGAGATAAAGTCAGTTGCCCAAAGCCACACAGCTAAGCAGCTTAGCCAGGATGGCATACAGGAAGTCTAACTCCAAAGTGTGAACTAAGGGCTTGCCTCGCCAGCCCAGGGCTCCTGCAGGGCAGAGTCTGGCTCCAGAGTCAGTACTCAGTACCCAGAATGGAGAATGTTAGACCTCCATTCCACAAATAAAGATAGAGACACTGTCAGGCCATGGTCTCTGGGGTAACGTAATGAGTTCCGGCTCCACGGGCCCAGACTGAAGGGGAGTGGTCAGATGGTCAGATGCCCTCCATGAGGGGAGACCAGCTCTGGGCGATGTGAGAAGGGCAGCAGAGCCCAGAATTGAATAATCCGAGGCCCAGATCTCATTTGCCTGCCCTGCCCTACCCAAAAGCCAAGCCATCTTCCAGCTATAGCTGCAGCCCTGACCTTGCCGAACGAAGACAGAGTCCTGACCCACACCAAGGCCTGGCCACTGCTCTCACCGTGGCCATACGCCATCCCTCAGTGACGTTTGATGTGACACCATGACCCCCACATTGCCACCATTAACCCCACACTGCTGGATCCACATAGGGAAGTATTGGGCTGTTCTTGAAGTCCACAATCTCTGGCATCCCCCTTCCAGCTCAGCTGAAGGCCCTCAAGATGTCCCTGGAGTTGGAGCCAAGGACCACTGACAGGTGGGCTTCAGGGTGTACAGCTTTGCTAGGCTCGGATCACATGGGGTGCTAGGCTCCCAGCACCTAGAGTCCATGGATTCTTCAAAGGAGATTCTCCTCTCCCCTCTTGGCTTAGGGATGGAGGCAGAGAGGGGAGGGGCGTCAGCGGGGAGAGCTTCCTGGGTGGGTCAGACAGATCCCGCCCCTGCCGCCCTCTAGAGCAGCCCAGGAGCTTAGTTCCCTACACAAACTGTTATCCATTAACATCCAATTATCCCTCGGTCCGAGCCATTAATTATAAATCAGCTGCTAATTGGGGTAATTAGCCCCCCGCAGGCTAATGGGCCGAGACAGAGGGAGGCCCCTCTGCCTACCGTTCTTGGTTTTCTGAGGTGCTTAATGTTGGGGACTGTAAAGAAATCAGGTGGCTGGAGTTTTTTTTTTTTCTTTTTTAAGGCAGTGAAATGCGGCAGGGGTAGGGAAAGATGAAAAAGCCCTATTTTTGTTTTTTTCTCAAATTCCACCTGGCTTGGGCTCTTGAGGACAGGCTGACCCAGGGGAGAGAGAGAGAAAGAGAGAAAGAGTGCGTGCGTGCGTGCGTGCGTGTGTGTGTGTGTGTGTGTGTGTGTGTGTTTGGGGTGGGGAGTGGCTCCTGACCACAGGCCCGGGGATTAGAACTGTCGGGATAATTGCTTGATGCTCCGTTTCCTTTCCAGCATAGATGCAGCTAAAAGGCCAGAGAAGACCAAAGAGACTTGGACGCAGAGGGAGTGGAACAGGGGACAGGGTCGGACACCAAGATGTTCCCGCCCCTCACTGGGAGCAATGGAGGTGGCCTTGCTCGCCTGGCTCGTCCAGGCCTGGAGTCCGGCGGGGACCAGCTGGGTCGCTCCAGGCTTGTCCAGCCCTGGCAGGGCCAGGTGCCGTAAACAGCGACTGCGGAGTCCTTGCAAAGCCACTGACCAGGCCCAGGTCTGGGCCTCCAACTAGTGGAGGGCTGTGCGATGCGGACTGGGAGCGGTTCCCGCCCTGTGAGCGGACAGACCTAAGGATAGATAAAGGGACGCATGGCAGCGGGACGCAAGGCCTCAGTGACGCAAAGAAACCGTGGTGGATAGAGTTGTGAAGGCTGGAACAAGCCCCGAGCCCCGGTGGGCTCCAATGACCTTGGGGCCAGCGGAAACAACGTCCGCAGTGCCGGTAGCCAGGGCGCAAGGGGTGACCCGGTCTGGGAAAGGCACCCCGGCCTGGCGACCGCGGATGTAGGGGACTCGTTCCTTTGCCGCTGCCGGAAACCCAAGGAAAGTAGGAGGAACTGTCTGGGCCAAGGCTGAGATTCCGGTTTGTGCGAGTTGGGAAGTCTGCCCAACAGCAGCACTGACGCGGAGCCAAGTAAGTTGTCCGAAGAACGGACGAGTGACTAAATGTAAAGAGAGACCGCTGAATGGAGGCAGGGTCAGACAGGACAACGAGAGCCCAGCTCGGTGCCCTTCTTACCCAAGGGGAAACTGAGGCGCAGGGAGGGGCAATAACTGTCCGAACGTCAGAGATGAGGGGTAGTCGGTGCAGGACGAATGTCCGGCCGAATCACCTGCTTCCTCAAAGCTCACCGCCCCCCCCGCCCCCACCAGCAAACACCCCTCCCTACCCCACCCGCCCGCTTGGTAATGGGCTTTGGCGGGACGGCGGTGGCTTGCCCGGGGCCTTGATTAGATATTTATTGCTGTCATTTACATGGGCACCGCGAGGCGGCCGAGCGGGACCGTGGGGAAGGGGTGGGGTGGGGATGGGAACATGGGGGGAGGGGCCTGGTTCCTCGTGGACTAGAGACCCAGGAGAAGGAGTGAGCAGCGAGGCCCGGAGAGAGCGACAGGTACAGGGAGCTGAGAAGCCAGGCGGGTATCGTAGACCCGCGAGCCCTTGGACTGCGCCCAGCAAGCAGGAGCAGTGAGGCTATTGTGCCTCCCAGCCTTGCCCTGGGGAGTGTCTGTGTGTGATGCGCCTGAGTGTCCATGTGAGTTCAACCTGTGTGAATATAAATATGTTTGTCAGAGGCGTTTTGAGAGTGTGTCCAACAGATCTGCCTGGTGCCCTATACATGTGATGTTCCTCTACCTGTGTGACTCATCTGACTGAGCTACCCACAGCACAGGTGACTCTAAGGGATCGACTGACGGTGTATGTGTGTCTGTGTGTGGTCAGTCTGGACTCCCCCGAAACCTGTGTGTTAGCTCAGAGATACGGGGGTGGGCTGTGCCCCTCAGTCAGAGTCTCTGCTTTGCCCCGGAAACCTGCAAGCAGAATCAGGGTGCTCCAGTCAACAAACCCAAGGTATCCTCCAGACCCCAGGCCTCCAGGAAGCTGGGCAGAGGGCTGCAGCATTGCCCCGTTACAGGCTGGACAGGGCAGGAGTACTGTCTGCCAGAGGTCCTTGGAATCTGTATCTGGCTCAAGATCCTCTAGACAGTATGTGAGTGGATGTGCCGAGCCAGGTCCCCAGAGCAAGTTATGTTTATATCGGACCAGAGAAACGGCTCCGATTTGTGCCCACAGGGGATCCCGCGTGTGAAAGTGGTGAGGATGGGGGTGCAGGGGTCCCCCAGACACTCACCCATCGCCCTTGAAGCTGACCCGCAAGCCCGCTGTCAGGCGGAGCCCATCCCGAGGCCCGGAGTGCTCGCCTTCAAGGTTGCCTTCACCTGGGGCAGGGTTTCCACTCCTCTGCACTTTGCCTTTAGGTTCCGATTTCCACGCGGGGTCTGTCTGGGTGGCTGCAGCCAGGTTCCCGTGGCCTAGCAGGAGTGGGCCACATTAGGTCTTCTGGAGTGGGGGAAGGTGTTTGCCCCCATCCTGCGTAGCGTTTCCTTGCTTCTTGTCCAATCATTGTGTCTATCCCACGCAGACTAGAGAAATTTGAGCCAATTATTCGGATAATTTGCTCTCACTAGGCAGCAAATTCAATTTTTTGCTGACCACCTACGCATACATTAGCACAGCTGGTATGCAGAGACGGAGGTAGGGACTAAATTCACCGACTTTTAGATGGCACTGCTATCTCCTTCTGGGAGGAGGACTGGGAATGCGGAGAAATGAAACACAAATCCCCGCAAAATTGAAAACAACTCTCATCCCATCCCACCTAAAACTGATAGGGGACAGGACCTCCAAGGGAAATGCTGGGTCAGGCCAACCCGCCTGCGGCGCACAAGATTCCGAGCTCAAGTGAGGGAAAGAGACACCAGCCACTTCGTTGTCAACGCGGCGAACTGGAAACTTGCACAATTTCCGCGGCTGGGGTGCTAACAGACTTTTTCTCCCCCCTTCCCACCCGGCAAGGCCCATCAAGTCAGCAAACCCTCCTTCAATCCCGGACGTCCTTAAAGCCAGAGCCAACTCAGAAAACCAGCACTGACTCAGCCGGCACAGGGCCTCTGCAGACTTTTCTAAAACGAAAAGGATCGTCCCATGCACAGGGCGGAACCGGCTCCAAGGCTATGCTCGACGCTCTGCGAGTTCCTTGCTTTAGGAGATTTCAAACACGGAAAGAGATCGAAAAGGCCGCGGACCCCGGCCTCCTCTCACCCTCCATTCCCGGACTACCTCTTCGGACAAATCTTAAGCCTTGGTCCGGGACCTGCCCCTGCACCAAAATCCAGTAAAAGTTCGGGCCCCAGATCCGAGGCAAATTTGGGAGAGAGATTCTGTTCGGGCACGGTATGCGCATCACCACCAGGGCTGCCGCGGCCCCTGCGCAGAGCCCGGGAACTCGTGACGCGCGAGAAAGTTCAGACGGCGGTGTCCTGGACATCGCCTGTTCCCGTTCAACCGGGTCACAGCCACCCGAGGTGCGAGGCCCAGAGAGGAGAGACCTTGGCAGTTTCCCCAGATCCAGATCCTTGACCGTTCCGCCCGTGCACGGCGAGAGCAGCTCCAAGGGCTGGCCCCAGGCTGAGGTCCTCGCCGGAGCCCACCTGACCCACGCCAGCCGAGGCCCGGGGAGGCAAAACGAATTACAGGGGACTAGGGTCGCTGCGCCCCAAATACCTACCTGGGGGACCCCAGCCCGAGGCCACGTTTAAGAGGACAGAGGAAGGCTGGTCTCTGAACCACCCCCAACTGGAGAATTCGTGCAGAATCGCAATTCCGAGAGAAAAGGCGCACTGGCCGGCGGCGGAGTTTGAGCCGGAGCCGCGCGGACCAGACCAGAGCCAGATCCCGAGTAATGTAGTGCCCCAGGCACCTCGGGGTTCGCCCGGCGGAATGGACGCAGGAGCTGGGGGGAGTGGACGGCCCTTGCGCTACCCGGGCGGGGACCTGGGCTGCTGGCCGCGCCTCCTCCCCAGTCCCGGCCCGGGGCTCCGCAACGCCCGGGGCGGCATCTGCTACGCATTACCCGGGCCACCTCCTCCCCATCCCCTCCAAACTGAGAAGGATTTGTCTCCACTTAATATCCAAACCTTTTTCGTATATATTTTTTCAGGGACGAAGTAATATCTTCCAAATGAGGCAAAACCGTGACGGATCCGAAGCGTTCTCTGCGGATGCCTGCGTCTCCGCGGGCAGAGGCTTCGGTCTCCGCCTCGGCGCGTTTTTGCCCACGGTTCTCTTATTTTTGCCCCGGAATTTCGCGCTCTGTCTCCTTCGGTTGCTCTCTCTCTTTGACTGCCTTTTCAGCCCTGTCCCTCTGTCTCACCCTTTGTATATCCTTCTCTCTTCCCTCTGTCTCTGCCTCTCTGGCCTTCCTCTCCGCTTCGCCTGTCCTGCGCAGTCTGTCTCCAAGTCCCTGGCCCCATGCAAACTTTCCTATCTTCCAAGCCGGTACGAGACTGCAGGCCCACAAGAGGGAAGGCGGTCCCCAGAGCTCTCGGCCCACGTCCTCCCTGTACCCCTCCCGGCTCGGCCCTGTCGGCCCCGCCCGCTCGCACCTGAACTCCCCCGGCCAAGCCGCCGCCGCCGCTGCCATCTACTCGCGCTGCTATCGGAGCTGGAGTTTTAAACCGCGTTTCCCGGGCGCCCGACGCGGGCCCACGCGCTCCCTAATGGCCCCTGTGGCTGCCAATCACACGCCGCTCCCGCCCCCGCCCCGCCCCGCCCCGCGGGTGCTGCGGAGCAGTTCTGGGCCTAGGCGGCCGGGGTCCGACCATCGACCATCGGCGGCTATGAGGGCCCGGCAAGTATCCATCACCTCTTCCGAATCACCATCTCTTTATCTCCCGGTGCCCATTTCTCTGGCTCTCTCGGCCGATCCCTGGGGCAAGGAGGGTTCTTAAGGAGCCTTCCACTCCCAAGGCCTCACCCATGACTCCCATCCTCACCTTCCCTCCAAGATTAGTCCCAAACTACACACACACACACACCCTCTCCCTACCAGTCCCACACTATCCGCAGTCCTGCTACCGCCGGGCCACCACACCACCCCACAACCGCAATAACTCAGAGCCCGCACAGGCTACACACACAGGATAGCGCTCCTAGCAGCAGGCCACCTATCTGCGAGCTGGAGGCCTCCTGAAGAGGCTGCGGGTGTGGGACTCAGCTTCACAGCAGCACAGGCACCTGTCTCAAGGGGGACAGGCACTCGGTGCCTGGACCTCATGGGGAAAATCCCTGGCCTGAGGCTGGCCTCTTCCTGCCTGTACCCCTCTGCCTCCAGATAGGAACGGTTCACAGGAAGACCTAGAGGTTCTGGAGCTGGCTCTGGGGCCAGATAGTGATGTAGGCCAGACTCCTGAAAGGTGTGTCTGAGGTGTGCGCCAGAGGGGCAGGTTACCGCCCACACTGCTGGCAGTGCCAGGGTGGCAAGTGACTTGTTTGAGGCTCTGTTGTGTGTGGCTGTGTGGAGGTGACTGGAGAGGCACTTAGCTTACTTAGTGTGTGTAGGGTGTGGGGCGTATATGGTGTGTGTCCTTGTATGGCTAAGATTTTGTGTGGCCTGCCTTTGGCCACAGTGGCAGTGACTATGAGTCTCACGTGGAGTGTGTCTTTGTGACCAGTGTTCACATGACCAGAAACCCACGTGTAACTGTGGATCCTTATATGACTATAAGTCCTTTTGTATGTATAAACAATCCTTGTGCAATTGTGAGTTCAAACACAGGTAGCTAAGTGCAGGACAGAGACAGGGCAGGTACATGGTCTTACACTTGGGGCCAGAATAGCTGGAGCCTGGTTCTGGCATTCTGTCTGGTCTGTAAGTGAAGCTCCTGGGTCTAGCTCCTGGGAGCTGGTCTGTTTTTTTAGGGGCAACGGCATGGAGAGGTGGGAAGTGTTGGCCATTGAAACTGCCAGTAGATTTTAGCTTGAGTGGAGGAGGTCAGGAATTTTGGCCTAGGCAGGGCAAAAAGGGCTACAGACAGATTTGAAGGTCGATCCCCTGGCAGAGTTAGGGGCTGAGCGCCTGCAGGGCGGTGGGGGAGAGGGAGCAATGGGCCTCAGAAGGGAGGGGAGAAGAGGGAGCGGTAAGAGGATTAGGCTGCTTAGACCCTTCTCTCCCACCGGGATCCCCCACCCCCATCCCAAAGCTCCAGAAAAGATTTCTTCTGCCAAAGCAAAACCGTTTAGGCTCCATTTAAAGGAACAAGAAAGGTGGAGGCGGGGGCTTTAAATAACCTTTTAATTTCCCTTCAGGGATCCAGCCCTGTGAGGGAGGAGAGGGACAAGAGGGAAGGGAAGGGGAGTGAAGGCTGCCTCTCTGGCTTAGATCATCCGGACAGCAGCCAGATACTGCACACGCAGGAGAAATGGTGGGAAGGACACTGCGCCCCCACCTGGCTGCCCACACACAAATGCATGCACATAGACCATCCTGGAGAAAACTGTAACCCCCTCCACACATACACAGTCATGCAGTCACACACATAGTCCTGGATCCAGGTATACATATGGAGGGTCACACTTAGAGACACACAAATGAAGAGGAGTCACCAGCATCTCTTCCATGGTAGTACAGATGTAGAATCCCTCCCTGCCCCTAGCCACCTAGTCATCCCTACTTGGTGGTGCCAGAAGGGTTTGCTGAGGGCACTCCCCCCAGGAGGGATCCTGACCTCAACTCCCCTTCCAGAGGAAGGAGCATAATCTTTCTCTGCCCAGGCACCCAACTCCAACTCATCCCTCCCTAGTTCCCAACAAAAACAGGTCAGGAGCTGCTGGGCAGACTGGAGGGGTGAGGACCACAACTTCGGCAGGCCCAGACTTGAGGAACAGGGCTGTTGAGGACAGTGCAGGTTCTGCTGGTGACCTGAGGACTACTGAAGGCTCCAGGCTGTGGGGCACAGAGCCCTAGTAGGTACCAACTCTTTGAATGAATTCTGCCACAAAGACTCTGCACCCCACTGGGGAAACCCTTGTTTGCCTCCTATCCCATGTCCCTTCCAGTGACAGCTGTCCCAGTCCTGGAAGCCTAGAGGTGGTGGCTAGGTGGCCAGTATACCTCCAGCCTCATGGTACACACTAGGCCCCATAGACCAGAATTCCTAGACTCCTGGAGAAGCCCACACTACCAGGCCAGACCCACCATTTCAGGAACACACAAGCCTCCGCATAAGGGGCCACCATGAACAGAGAGGGCACCATCTCTCAGTCACACTCCCACCACTGTGCACTTCCACAAATACTGCAGCAGAGTGCAGGGCTTTGAGTTGATTGTGGGTTCTGATGGGGAGCAGGGGTACAAAATCCCTGGCACATGCTTAGAAAGAAAGTCAGAGGAAAACAGGGTAGGAGGGGTAAGGGGAGCTGTCCTTTAGGGAGGCCTGGGGCAATGGGGAGCTGGGGATGCCACAATGTAGGTGGGTTATACTGATTTAACAAAATGATTTCGAAGGTGCCACGGTCTAGACAGGAGCTAAGAAGTGGAAATGATTCAGGGCCTCCCTCACAAGCCAGCTCCCTGAGCCTCCCTACCCACCCACCCTGGGGCTGTGGCTGACACCTTCAAAGGGCTTAAAAGGAAACCGTCCCCAGACTGGCTGGGGACCCACCCCCAGTAGACTTTCCTGCGCTACTGGGGCTGGGAGTGTAAGCAGCAGTGCATTTCGGGATGTGCTTGTATGTTGGTGTGCATTTGTTGTCCTGTGAGTTGTGTGTGCATGAGTAGTTACAGGTATATATTCCTATATTTGTGTGTAACATGTGTACACGTTTAAATGTATAATATGTGGATGTAGACTGCCCACGTGGATCCTGCTGGTGGGTGTTGGGGGAGATGTTTCTAAACCGAACCAAGGTGGTAGGTAGGCAAGGAATTAGTTAACTTGGGAACTTGGGGAAACCAGGTGCTCACAGGGCTCCAGCAGACCTGGAAAACTCGGAGACCACCAGATAACAGCTGTCTATGCAGAAAGATCTGGCAAGTGAGGGTCTGAGGTTCCCTCAAGTCCCAGGACGGGTCCTAGCCTTACCATTTCCACCCCTCCCACCACATACATACATACATACATACATATACATTCTGAAACAGAACTCGAAGCCTCCTTGGCCACTCACAGCGCCGGGCTGGAGAAGGGGACAGATGCCCCCATGGGGCCACTCTCTAGACTACCGCAGACGGGCAGGGCATACCCTGTAATTGCAAGAACACCCCCCTGCGACGAAGCGGCTCGCCGGGGAGCCTTGGAGACCCTGCCCCTCCCTGCTCGCGCCTTCCGGGAGGCCCACTCTCCCCTGCGTGCTGACCAGCCGGGAGTCGCGAGGCCCGAGTCTGGTTCCGGGTGGGGGCGCCAGACCCAGTCCCCACCCCGACCCGCTCCCCGTGGCACTGGCTAGGTGGTGGGCGGCTTAGAGCTAATTCGCGAGTTAATGGCTGCGGCCGGGCCCCCGCGGCCCCCTCCCCGCCCCCGGGCCTGTCCGCGGGCCGCCCGCATCTGCGCGGTCCGTGGCGATTCATCATCTTGATCCATGGCGCGCGCTGACGGCGGCCCCGGCCGCGCTGACAAGACTAACAAAGCAATTTGCCACGAGCCATCTCCTGGACAGGTTATTAGCGCGCCGCCGCTTAAAGAGCACTCCCCCCGCGCAGCCCCAGCGTGGGCAGCTACCTGCTCTGTCTCCTCCCTGCGACGGCTCCTGCCCCTCACCGCCCAGAATACCTCGGCTTCTACCTGGTCTCTCCGACCACCCCCAAAGAATCCCCCCAACACACACCCCCCTCGAGTTGCCCCTTGAGTTCCTTCCTCCCCTAGCTGGGGTCACTACCAGTTTGCCCCTCCGTTCCTCCCCCTACCCCCGCCCCCACCCCGCTCCTGCCCATCCCCGCCGCTCCCCAAATGCCCCACGTGCTCCTGGCCCCTTCCCACCATCTCTCAGCCTTTCCTTTACTACCTGACTTATCCCCTCATCTTCTGACCCCATCCGCCTCACTTTCTCTACCCACCTTCTTGCCATGAGAGTGGAAAACCCTATTTATTCCCAGTTTAATGGGGAGGAGGCAAGACTGAGTGGGAAGGAAGGAGCCTTACTGTGTCTGGAGGGGTGGACAGGGAGGCCCTAGGCCAACTAGGTGGCTACGGAGGTGGGAGGACACTCTGGCTTCTCCAAGCATCACGGTGAGTTGGGTGGACTTTCTCAGAGGGGAGGCCATGAACGCCAAGGGAAAATGTTGGGCCCCACAAAGAAAGGTTCACAGAAAGGAAGAGACTTGTTCAGGGCCACACAGCAGGTCAGAGCAGAAGAGGAATGGGGACCAGGGGTGTGGCCCTCAAGGCCTGGGCTTCATCCCTGGCTGCACCATCTTTCGGAAGTAAAGGAGGCCAGAAGACCAGAGTGCCCTCACTAAGCAACTCCCCTCTCACCTGCAGTGAGGGGTGGAGAGCTCTGTGGGCGATGGGCATGGTTTGGTCAGATTTATCTACGTATAATAAAGATAATGAGGGAGAAGAGCATGCCGCATATTCAGGTCCCCAAAAGCAAAGTAACTATTTGGTCATTTCTGACAGAAGTCTACCTCTTGAAAGAATTATCTGGGTAGAGTAGATGTGGTTTCGTTCTTTAGATGTATGCAGGTCTGTATGGGGGATCTGTATGTGCCCTGGGTGAGCCCTTGGGTGTATGTCTGGGTTCAAGGATAAAGCTAAATGTGTACATTTGTGCACTCACACAGGTAGGGGGATGTCAAGTGTGACCCTATAGGTATACGTGGGAGTGACTCTGTGTACGTGTGCACTGTAGGTTAAGTGTGTCCCTTTGTGTGTACATGGAGGCCTGGGAGGGGCCAGCATGTGGCATATGTGTGAACATGTCTGTGCACACCTAGGGTAACTGGGCTTCAAACCAGGAATGAGCCCCCACCCTTATTCCCACCTTAGATCCACCTTCAACATTCCCAAACTGTCAGCCTCCATAGCTGGGTGGCAGGGAGAGACATGGCCCTGCTCTGAGAGGGTCTGGATATATCAGGGGACACTGCATCTGCGAGGTCTTGAGCCTCCACCTTGACCCTGGTCGGTGCTGAGCATGCAGGGGGAGCAGGGAAATGGACCATATGCCAGGAACCTGTTTTTTTTCTTTTCCTCTGGCCAACCAGGCCATGTCTCCGCCTGCAGGGAGGCCCAGCTCTGTCGCTGCCTGCGCCATCACTGCGTCCCTGACGTGAAATATGGGGGGCGCAGGCCGCACTGGGGAGATTTGTCATCTGTGCTCAGCGGGTGACTCTATCTGCAGACTATTAGAGTATAAAATATATTTTACAAGAGTTTTAGCTACAGGTGACTTGCTCTTTATTACTAGATGTGGGCAAAATCAATACTTCTGTGACTAAAAGATCATTTATTTTGCTTTTTGAAACATTTTTCAACAGGGGCACTGGCTAAGCTTGCAAAGCTATGATTAAGAGTTATGGCGGCGCCTGCTTCCCTTAACCCTTTGAGGACCGCAGCCCGGGGACTCCCAGCACTTATACGTGCCTTTGCAAAGCCAGACACACAGACACACATCCCAGTTGCAGCAAACACAGACACACTGACTAAAGTGCACAGGCCCCCACTCTGATAAAGCCATCTTGCAGATGTGCAGATTCTCATACAGGTATACATACACTCCTCTAGGTATGCACGGAGATATAGCAGCACACACACTCCTTTGCACCCAGAAATCCACAGATCAAATGCACATGTGCACAAGTGCATGCTACATAAAAGGCACCAGCACACACTTCTACACACAAATATCTCTCACCTTATGGCCTTACACACTGACATACACACTGAGATGTGCACAGTCACATTGTGCTAACTGCTGACTCTGGTTCAGTGGCCAGCCAAGAGTGGGGACTCTGAAAGGGTCTCATGAATGCAGGAATGGCCACCACTAACGAAAGAATGGAGAGAGCCCAGGAATGTCAGATAGAATCTGTGGAATGTGGGCCCTACTTTGCTCTGCCCAACTCTCCACAAGCCCTCAACCTCATGACAGCCCTGCCCCTTTGCTGTCAACTAAAGCAGAGGACAGTTTTTCTGGAAGCCACCACTGCACTGGAAAGCTGTGAAGTCACACAACTCTGTCAAAACTGCTCATTGGTGACCACCCTTGGCCTGGGTGGGTTCAGAATGATTCAGTGGCCACATACCATTCTCAGGATGGTATCACCTAAACAGATTAGAGGTGTCCAATAGCCATTATCTGATTAAGCGAGTCAGCATTAGCCAGTTGTTATTTATCTCAGGGCTGGGAGAGACATGGAGGAGACAGTGACTTAACCCACCCAGAGGTGAAGTTCTAACGGTGAAATTCCAGTAATGAGACTGGCCAAGTGTATCAGTTATCCATTGCTACACAACAAATCACCCCTAAACTTAAGTAGTTTAAAACAGACATTTACTTTTTCACAGTTTCTGAGGGTCAGGAATCCAGGAGCAGCTTAGCGGGGTGGTTCTGGCTGGGGGTCTCTCATGGTTGCTATAATGTTGGTATGGGCTATATCATCTGAAGGCTTGACTGGGACTGGAGGGCCTCTTCCAAGAAGGCCCACGCACATGGCCAACAGCTGGGGCTGGCTGCCTCAGCTTTCCTCCACATGACTTCTTCTGCAGGATAGCCTGGACTTCATGTGGTGGCTGGGATCCAAAAGAGAGAGAAAGCCAGAGACAGAGAGAAAGAAAGGTCAAAGTAGAAGCTGTAGGTAGTCTTCTATAACCTAATCTCAAAAGTGACATTCCATCAATTCCACCATATATTCTAGTCATTAGAAGTAAGCCACTAAGTCCAACCCACACTCAGGGAGAGGAGAATTAAGCTCTACTGTTCAAGGAAAAAGTATCAAAGAATTTGTGTACATATTTTGAAAACTACCACAAGGGGAGGGACATTTCCATTCTACCCAGTGTCTGAAAATGACAAGCACCTCTCAGTGGCTCCAAACCCCAGGAAAACCTGAAGTGGAGAGGGCATGGCCAGGTGGTGGTGGGGACTTAAAGATAACCCTTGCTCAGAACCACAGTATAGCAGTATATCATGCACAGTCATCAAATGCATGGACCCTGGACCCAAACTGCCTGGGTTCAAATCCAGCCTCTTTCACTGACCAGTTGCGTGACCTTGGGCAAGTTGCTTAACCTCTGTGCCTCAGTTTTCTTATTTGTAAAAGTGGGCGGGGTGTGTGCAGGTAACAGTACTGACCCCTAGGAGCGCTATAAGGATTAAATGAGTTAACATTTAGCAGAATGGGTGGCATGTGTTGAATGCCACATAAATATCAGTTAACACTATCAGTTCCTACCTCTCATTGGCAGCCCCCTCCCTGAGGACATTTTAAGCGCCTTCAGTGTTCCTCAAGCTAACCCCATATACCCACCATCACCACCCCGATTACCCCAGGCTCCCAGCCCCAGCCCCACAGGCTGGCCTGGCAGGGTCTAAGCAGACAGGCTGGGCTCCACGAGCTCCATTTGACCCTGCCAGCCCAGCACTGCCTTTTGTGGCCTCTCTGGGAATGTTGTGCAATATGTTGGCCACAAACATTTTATGAGCCAGAGGACAGGAAGAAATTTTCCTCTATCGACCGCAGTCAGGCCTGCTCCCTCCCTCCCCGCCCCTTTGTAAGTCTCCTTGGCAGTGAGGGTGACAAGGCCAAGCAGAGCCCCTGAGGAGCAGCCCAGTCTCAGTGCCCCTTCCCCCAACCCTCCAGTGTAAGACCCCAAACAACGACCACCCCCACCCACTCCTAGAATGGAGGAGCTGGCAATCCTGAATCTAGGAGACCTGGATTTATAGGACCTAAGATCTCCAGCCCCTTGGGGCAGGCATCCCCTCTGCGGTCACCTGGGCCAGACATTCCAAGTCACTGCACTCAAACACCAGGAAAAGAGAAAAATACATTTTTGTAAGAAACTGTTTGTAAAGCTACATTTATTGATATGAAGCTCTATCCTCTCTATTCTGGGATTATGGCTTTTCACTTTTTGATGCTAAAATATCCTTTCTTTTATGAAATGATGCTGACAGCAGCTGCTGGTTTTCCCTGTGTGCCCTTATATGGCAAAACTAATACCTAGCAACTTTATGCTGGAACCCACATTTTTTAAAAATATAATTTATTTTATTATCATTAATCTACAATTACATGTGCAATATTACGGTTATTAAAGTACCCCTTCATCAGGTCCCCCCCACCAACCCCATTACAGTCACTGTCCATCAGCGTAGTGAGATGCTATAGAATCACTATTTGTCTTCTCTGAGTTGTACTGCCCTCCCCGTGCCCCCCCAACATTATATCTGCTAATCGTAATGCCCCTTTTTCCCTCTTAACCCTCCCTTCCCGCCCATTTTCCCCAGTCCCTTTCCCTTTGGTAACTTAGTCCGTGGAACCCACATTTTAAAAAATATCAGTGTCTTCTATGCAGAAAGCACAGAACTGGCCCAACCTCATCAAGAAACCTGCGCTAGCCTGGGCACAGACACAGAGCTGAAGGGAGAGCTCACCACAGTTCCATCCCAGCTCTGCCAACGACTTAGTGTGACCCAGAACAAGCCTCCTCCTCTCCCCAGCTCCAGTCGGTCTCCCCATCTGCTCAGTGAGCGAGTCGGACAAATGCTCTTTCTCAGTCTGTGGCCTAGACCCACTCTGGCCTCTACCCTGCCCTGCCCCCCAGCCCTCCTGCCCCACCACCCCAGCCGCCCCCACCCTGAGATGAACACAGATGGGTGTTGATATGCTGCAGGAGGCAGGCTAGGCCTGGAAGTCACCTCTAACAGCCTGAAGTGTCCTTTTGCCAGGCTCCATTGAAGGCACTGTCTCTGAGCTGGGGGCAGTGAGATGGGAGGGGTCTTCAGCCTTTGCCCAGGGGCACCCTTAGCGATGAGCCAAGGAGGGAGAGAAGGATTTGTCTCAGGGTCTCAGTCTGTACTGAGTTCTTGGGACCCCCCCCACCTCCCTGCCCCCAGGGCTTGGCTGGAGCACAAGGGGCCCCTTTGTGGGGCCTAATCTCAAAACACTGGCTTCAGCGACCTTCAGGGATGAAAGCCAGGAGCTGGCTGCCGGGAGGTGGTGTGGGGGCAGCCCCACTAATCCCCGCGCTTTTGCCAAACAAAGCTGCCAGGAGGGGCTGGCTGCCGGGATATGATCCAGAGAGCCAATTCTCCCGAGCCTAAACCGCTCTGACAGCCCAAAAAGGAGAGGCCCCCTACCCGCCCCAGTGGCTACTAGCTCAGCCACAGTGGCTGAAGAAGGCCTGGCCTGGGGTTTCCAGGATTCCTCCTGTCCACCCGTGAACACCTCTCCCTGTCCATCTACTTGTTCCTCTACTTGCTTTCTCTCCATGTTCGGCTCCACTGGCCCCCTAGTTCTTCAGCCATAAACACCTCAACCTCTTTCCAGGCCCTGATACCCTAGTTTCCCCCAAACCCTGTCTTAACCTTTGGCTCCTAAATTTCCCATGTCCCCAAACCCTCAAATTGCATTCCTTGGTATCCCTGAACCAAATTCATTTGCTCCCAGTGACTTGTCCCCTAATTTCTCACCCCTAGTCCCAGCACCCAGACTCCTAATTTCCACCTCTCCAGATTCTTAGCCCTTGCGCCCATCCTTAACTCTCCAATCTCGTAACCTTTCAGCTCTCATGCCCCAGTTCCCATCTCCAGCCTCCTTAGAGCACCAGCTCCCATTCTCCCAGCCCTTCCCCTCCTGGTCTGACCTGATGCCCCTGCTGTCCCATGGGATACATCTGGCTGTCTCTGTCCCACTCCATTCCAGCTCAGCAGGCTTCCTGGCACCCGCTGTGCCCAGATTTGTACTCTTAGCTTGGCCATGGAGAAGCCTGAAGAGGGAAATGATTCTTACTCAACCTTGATTAAACCCATGCCTTCCCTCATTACCCTGGAATCCGGATGGTAAATCCCAGTCTCACAGGTGAGCACATACATCATCATGGCCAGAGGAAGGGGTGGGGGCCTTGCTGGGCTCAGGGGTCTGAGAAAAGCAGCCCAGAGGGGTAGCATCCTAGGGCTAGGGGTGTCAGCAGAGCTGGGCTTCCTGCTATCCCATCTCTCCCCTAGGCTGAGAAGATCCAGGATGCAGAAATCCCCACCAGACCCAGAGAGAGCCAGGTGCCAGGTGAGGTCACCCAAGGAAGCAGAGGCTCCTGAGAGGCCAGGATGGCTTTGGGGCCCACAGGGGAGGGGTTGGGGAGGGGTTGAGTAGGGCAAGAGGGTTGGATTCCCAGGAGAGGGGGTGGGGGCCAGGCCAGCCCAGAGCATTTTCCCACCACAGCCTCTGCCGTCTTCACTCCACTAATCTGATTAGGATATTTACCAACCTCCCATGGCCTGCTTGGGGCAGAGGGGGATGTTATACTGAGGATCTCAGTTCCAGTTCCCAGCATAATGGGAGGCCCAGAAAGGTGTTCATGGGCCCTGAAATGACTGCAGCAGGCCATCCCTCCCACATGCCAGGTCTCAGGGTTCTCTGAAAGACCCTCTCCCAGTCAAGTTTAGCCTTCTTCAGGAGGTCTCCCCTGCCACCCTCTGTTTCCAGATGTCTGGGTCCTCTCCAAGCCATTTCTGGGCCCTTCATGCTGTCCCATCCCAGAGCCATAATTATTTTATGATTCGGGTCTGGGGAAGTACCTCCCTTCCTAAGGATCAAACTTTAATGTGAGCTTTTAGGCATTGAGGACTAAGAGGGTAGAGGTGCAAGTCCCAGGGGACTGCTATTTGGAGTCAAAGTCACACACACACTTGCTTTGACCTCACACCCAGGCTCAGCCCCTTCCTGAATGTGTGTGTGTGTGTGTGTGTGTGTGTGTGTGTGTGTGTGTATGGGGGCACTACAGCACTGTCTCAAGATTCACTGAGAAAAGAATAGAACAAGCCTTGGTCTCTCCCTTTCTCTCTCTTACACACACACCATACCTATGCACACACCATTAATGTATCATAGACATGGTCACACTGTCATACAAGGAAGACTCACCCCCTCCCTCTCCTCTGTACCACTGAGCAACAAACAGGTCTACTCGGGATGCCCTGGGCTTGGCTGGGAATTGCTCCCTCCCCTAGCTGGCATAGCTGCAAGTCCAGTGGAGGGAGGATAAGATGGGTACACTCTTAGTGGAGCTGCAGGGGAGACTCGCTCCTTATTGCCCCTAAATGGGACCATTTAAGAGGCAGGATGCAGCATCCCTGAGGGTTGAGGACAGTGGCTCTCCCCAGAGGAACAATAGCACCTTTCTTCTCCTCCCTCTTCCCTGGAGATGTCATGCCCCATTTCAAAAGAGAAGTTATTCTGAGCAACAGGTAAGAGTTGCTTTAAAAACTAACAAGACAAGCCTAATTTCAGACTGGGACCAAGATCACAGGGTCCTGAGGGTTCCCCCTCACACTGTACTCAACACCCCTTTGGATTATTCTAGCTGTGGGTACTACAGCGTAGGGGTCTGAGGCTAAAGAATGGATTGGGCGCCCCCTGCTGTCTAACCTTCAGAACTGTGCCCTCTCCCCAGGGTGCCCCAGCCAGGATCCTTATGTGTCCCCCTAAATCACACAAGGCCTTCTCTCACCTCCCACCTCACATGCTCTTGGTTGGGCCACAGAAGCTATCCTGCCTTGTGGTCCCAATTCCCATTGGCAGTTGACTGGAAAAGGGGGTGACCTGGCTGAAGCAGGAGCAGTGGTCAGGGAAGAGGAGATTCACAGGCTTTTTAGTCCCTAATGGGCTGAGGGAGAGGAGAGACTAACACAGAAACTGGCTAAGAGAGGAGACATAAGACTGGCCCAGAGACTGGGCAGGGGAGGACCTGGGGAAAGGAATCTGATGAGGGGGGAGAGGGGCACAGGTGAGAGGGGCACAGGTGAGAGGACATAATGAACAGGATAGGTGAAGTAGACACAAGGGATGGGAGAAAGAGGTGTGTACAGGTGAGGACACAGGTGAGCTGGGGAAGAGTAAAGAGGGCAGGGGAAGTGAAGAGTGAACTCAGGCCACCATGAGACTTGTGAGCAGGAGTTGGTGCCTCCTGCCACCTGCCATCCACTGGTCCACATCCAGCCCTGTGTGTCCAGCCAGCCCTGTGACTGATGCCCAGCTCCCACTGGGGCACTGAGGGCAGGCACTCAGCAGAAGCAAACAGCTTAGATGTGTGTGGCCTCCGGACTAGGGGGCATGGTGAGGGCAGTGGGCAGAACGAATTGACTTCAGTGCTGTGGTAGGAGGCCTGAACCTGGAAGGGGTTTGTGGTGTGATTCGAGCCTCAAGCGCCTCTCCTTCCCTCTCCTCAGCATCCACCTGGCCCCAGGGACCTTGCGCAGGCAGCTCCAGCTCCCCTTTCCTGTTGCAAAGCACAGAAGGAAGCCCTGTACAGCCCGGTCCATCTGGGCTGGATTCCAGAGTGCTCAGGCTTCTAGCCTGCCTGCACCCCTTCAGGCAGGACAGAGCTGTGCATTCCCATCCCTCCAGGGCAGACAGACAGGCCCAAGGAAGGAAAGGGGCAATAACACTACATATGTGTGGGCGGAGGGGGTGTTAATTAGACCATACTTACAGATTGTCCAGCCCCAAATTCACTATTTCTGCCTCCCAAAGCATTCATCTACCAGCTCCCTAAGCAAAACTGCTGTTGATTGTTATTTCCCTGTCTCAGCAAGGGCCCTTGGAGGGGAGGCAGGGGAGAAGGCAGGCTAAGTGGGCAATATGTACCTCTGCCCTGGTCAGCCAGCAAACCAGCTGGGCTAGCACCTAGGTGTCCTGTACTTGCCCAGGCTTCTTCCCACTCTCCACTGTCTATCCAGGGCCCTGTGGTGGGTCCATCCATCTGCTTCCAGACTCTTAGAACATTTCCACACATACATTACACAAAGGCCAAAAACTCCAGCCATGAGGGATAAGGACCCCAGGTAAGCAGACTTGAAACTGACCTTCTGTCTTCATATCCCATGAGGTTGTCTTGGTTGTGGGGTGAGTGACTCTAAGGAGTCTCAGGGCCCTGGTAGCAAGAAGGGCCAGTCAAGACTCCAGAGGATGAAGCAATACACAGGCGGCCAGAGAGGTACTGAGCTTCCCGTGCCTGGGAGAGTTCAACAATATGCTGGAGAAGGGGATGGCTGGAATGCTCCCTGAGGCACCTTCCAGTCTGGGGCCCCAGGACCCTCCTAGGTAGGAGTGGGAAGTCATCAACCTCAGACTGACCCCTTACTCCCTACACCTCTTCCCCCCAGACACATGGTCAGGATGAAGTGTCTGAGGTGCCTCATTTCTCCAACTTCCCTCCATCACCCCCAGGTTGCCCAAGGGAGCCTGGTGTCTGAGCTTAAAGATTTCCCAGCCCAACGCCCCCAGGAGGCCTACCACCCCCACCCCAGGCCTCTTGCTGTGCCTGGCTGAGCCGGGACGGGGATGGGGACACCAAGGGCCTGGCAAGGGGGCTCATCAGCAGCTGCGGTGCTGCTAATAGACCATCCTCGGCCCC
>JAVSCE010017062.1:0-110924 GCA_032199065.1 Smutsia gigantea
CAAATCCAAAGATATACACGGACTAAAAGTGAAGGGATGGAAAAAGATATTTCATGCAAACAACAAAGAGAAAAAAGCAGGTGTTGCAAAACTTGTATCAGACAAAATAGACTTCAAAACGAAGAAAGTAGCAAAAGATAAAGAAGGACATTACATAATGATAAAGGGGTCAGTCCAACAAGAAGATATAACCATTATAAATGTATATGCACCCAACACAGGAGCGCCAGCATATGTGAGACAAATACTAACAGAATTAAAGGATGAAATAGACAGCAATGCATTCATCTTAGGAGACTTCAACACACCACTCACTCCAGAGGACAGATCAACCAGACAGAAAATAAGTAAAGACACAGAGGCACTGAACAACACACTAGAACAGATAGACCTAACAGACATCTACACAACTCTACACCCAAAAGCAACAGGATACACATTCTTCTCAAGTGCACATGGAACATTTTCCAGAATAGACCACATACTAGGCCACAAAAAGAACCTCAGTAATTTCAAAAATATTGAAATCCTACCAACCAACTTCTCAGATCACCAAGGTATAAAACTAGAAATAAATTTTAGAAAGAAATCAAAAAGGCTCACAAATACATGGAGACTTAACAACACTCTCCTAATTAATCAATGGGTTAACGACCAAATCAAAACAGAAATCAAAGAATATATGGAGACTAATGACAACAACAACACAAGCCACAACTTCTGTGGGACGCAGCAAAGGCAGTTCTAAGAGGAAAGTATATTGCAATCCAGGCCTATTTAAAGAAGGAAGAACATTCCCAAATGAATAGTCTAAAGACACAATTACTGAAATTGGAAAAAGAAGAACAAATGAGGCCCAAAGTCACCAGAAGGAGGGACATAATAAAGATTAGAGAAGAAATAAATAAAATTGAGAAGAATAAAACAATAGAAAAAATCAATGAAACCAAGAGCTGGTTCTTTGAAAAAATAAACAAAATAGATAAACCCCTAGCCAGACTCATTAAGAGAAAAAGAGAATCTACACACATAAACACAATCAGAAATGAGAAAGGAAAAATCACGACGGACCCCACAGAAATACAAAGAATCATAAGAGAATATTATGAGAATCTATATGCTAACAAGCTGGAAAACATAGAAGAAATGGACAACTTCTTAGAAAAATACAACCTTCCAAGACTGACCAAGCAAGAAACAGAAAAACTAAACAGACCAATCACCAGTGACGAAATCGAATTGGTAATCAAAAAACTACCCAAGAACAAAACCCCCGGGCCTGATGGATTCACCTCTGAATTCTACCAGACATATAGAGAAGAAATAACACCGATTCTCCTTAAAGTTTTCCAAAAAATAGAAGAGGAGGGAATACTTCCAAACTCATTCTATGAAGCCAGCATCACTCTAATACCAAAACCGGGCAAAGACCTCACCAAAAAAGAAAATTACAGACCAATATCCCTGATGAACGTAGATGCAAAAATACTCAACAAAATATTAGCAAACCGAATTCAAAAATACATCAAGAGGATCATACACCATGATCAAGTGGGATTCATCCCAGGGATGCAAGGATGGTACAACATTCGAAAATCCATCAACATCATCCACCACATCAACAAAAAGAAGAACAAAAACCACATGATCATCTCCATAGATGCTGAAAAAGCATTTGACAAAATTCAGCATCCATTCCTGATTAAAACTCTCAACAAAATGGGTATAGACGGCAAGTACCTCAACATCATAAAGGCTATATATGACAAACCCACAGCTAACATCATACTTAACGGCGAGACGCTGAAAGCTTTTCATCTAAGATCGGGAACAAGACAGGGATGCCCACTCTCTCCACTGTTATTCAACATAGTACTGGAGGTCCTAGCCACAGCAATCAGACAAAACAAAGACATACAAGGCATCCAGATTATTAAAGAAGAAGTCAAATTGTCACTATTTGCAGATGACATGATACTGTACACAAAAAACCCTAAAGATTCCATTCCAAAACTACTAGAACTAATATCTGAATTCAGCAAAGTTGCAGGATACAAAATTAACACACAGAAATCTGTTGCTTTCCTATACACTAATGATGAACTAACAGAAAGAGAAATCAGAAAAACAATTCCATTCACAATTGCATCAAAAAGAATAAAATACCTAGGAATAAACCTAACGAAGGAAGTGAAAGACCTGTACTCTGAAAACTACAAGACACTCCTAAGAGAAATTAAAGAGGACACTAACAAATGGAAATGCATCCCATGCTCTTGGCTAGGAAGAATAAATATTGTCAAAATGGCTATACTACCTAAAGCAATCTACAGATTCAATGCAATCCCTATCAAACTACCAACAGCTTTCTTCAATGAACTGGAACAAATAATTCTAAAATTCATATGGAACCACAAAAGACCCCGAATAGCCAAAGCAATCCTGAGAAGGAGGAATAAAACAGGGGGAATTACACTCCCTGACTTCAAGCTCTACTACAAAGCCACAGTAATCAAGACAATTTGGTATTGGCACAAAAACAGACCCACAGACCAGTGGAACAGAATAGAAAATCCAAACATTAACCCAAACATATACAGTCAATTAATATTTGATAAAGGAGCCTTGGATATACAATGGGGAGATGACAGCCTCTTCAGCAGCTGGTGTTGGAAAAACTGGACAGCTACATGTAAGAGAATGAAACTGGACTACTGTCTAGCCCCATACACAAAGGTAAACTCAAGGTGGATCAAAGACTTGAATGTAAGTCATGAAACCATAAAACTCTTAGAAAAAAACATAGGCAAAAATCTCTTGGACATAAACATGAGCAACTTCTTCATGAACATATCTCCCCGGGCAAGGGAAACAAAAGCAAAAATGAACAAGTGGGACTATATCAAGCTGAAAAGCTTCTGTACAGCAAAGGACACCATCAGTAGAACAAAAAGACATCCTACAGTATGGGAGAATATATTCATAAAAAACGTATCTGATAAAGGGTTGACATCCAAAATATATAAAGAACTCATGCACCTTAACAAACAGAAAGCAAATAATCCAATTAAGAAATGGGCAGAGGACATGAATAGACACTTCTCCAAAGAAGAAATTCAGATGGCCAACAGGCACATGAAAAGATGCTCCACATCGCTAATCATCAGAGAAATGCAGATTAAAACCACAATGAGATATCACCTCACACCAGTGAGGATGGCCAACATCCAAAACACAAACAACAACAAATGTTGGCGAGGATGTGGAGAAAAGGGAACCCTCCTACACTGCTGGTGGGAATGCAAATTAGTTCAACCATTGTGGAAAGCAGTATGGAGGTTCCTCAAAAAACTCAAAATAGAAATACCATTTGACCCAGGAATTCCACTCCTAGGAATTTACCCTAAGAATGCAGCAGCCCAATTTGAAAAGGACAGATGCACCCCTATGTTTATTGCAGCACTATTTACAATAGCCAAGAAATGGAAGCAACCTAAGTGTCCATCAGTAGATGAATGGATAAAGAAGATGTGGTACATAAACACAATGGAATATTATTCAGCCATAAGAAGAAAACAAATCCTACCATTTGCAACAACATGGATGGAGCTAGAGGGTATTATGCTCAGTGAAATAAGCCAAGCCGAAAAAGACAAGTATCAAATGATTTCACTCATATGTGGAGTATAAGAACAAAGAAAAAACTGAAGGAACAAACAGCAGCAGACTCACAGAACCCAAGAACGGACTAATAGTTACCAAAGGGAAAGGGACTGGGGAAAATGGGCGGGAAGGGAGGGATAAGAGGGAAAAAGGGGCATTACGATTAGCAGATGTAATGTTGGGGGGGCACGGGGAGGGCAGTACAACTCAGAGAAGACAAGTAGTGATTCTATAGCATCTCACTACGCTGATGGACAGTGACTGTAATGGGGTTGGTGGGGGGGACCTGATGAAGGGGTAGTTTAATAATCGTAATATTGCACATGTAATTGTAAATTAATGATAATAAAATAAATTATATTAAAAAAAAAAGAAATGGGCCAAAGAAGCAAGTCGTCTTTAGAAAGTTCAGAAGCAGCAACATTAACAATGTTGTCTCAGAGAAAAATAAACTGGTCAGGTACCACTACTAGGCGTAGACCAAACTAACCATTTTCCATGTCTTTGTTTCTCTGCTCAGTATGTAAGTTCCAGGCAGACAATATCTGATTTGGTTAGTTGGGGTTATATGTCTGCCCTTCGCCTCGGGCAGGGCAAGACTCCTAATTACAGTCCACCAGACTATCCCAGGGGGAAGAATTAATTTGCCAAAATGCAACAAATGTTCAATACAGCTTCATTTATTCAGGGTGTATGGTTTAGTCACTGTGTTTCATGTATTTGTTAAAGCCTTATGAACAGGCCTTGTAGTCGGTTACTATTTACAAGTAAGAAAACTTAAGCATTGAGAAAGTTTAGGTCAGGTAACTTGTTCAAGGTCACACTGCAGAAAATGTCAGAATTGGGACACCAGAGAGAACATTCCTAACAACTAGACTCCAGCTTCCCTCCTGACAGATCTATGTATCATCACTGGTGACAGTATTTCCTGAGCCTATTGCTTAGGAGTGAAAGAAAAAACAAAAATATATATATTTTTAAATGCTATATATAAATATATTAAATCCACCTGTTGTCCTGTATAAGGTGGAAGTTTTTATTAAAGTCAAGCTTTGGGTATAAATATTATTTATATAAATGCAGAATGTGTAAGTTTGCAGTCAGTTTTTTTCTGTGATGAAAACCCTAAATTCAGGGTTTAGTTTCTTAATATAATGAAGAGTTTATCAGTGAATGACAGTCTTGACACTGTAGAGAAAGCTTTATAAATAGGCTTGCCTACCTCTTGGTTTGTGGGGAAGAGATTAAAAGACAGTAAAAAGTTTCCACTGTTCTCCAGTTAGATAGTGACTATCATCCAACAAAAAATAATTGTATAAAATGGAATGAACTACTAGACCCATTTTTTACTGGTAGATTTCTTTTTGACCTTTGGCAAATCAGTTTTCTCCACTGAGCTAAATTTCCCCACCTGTAATGAACACATGCACGTAATCCCCATAATCCTAAGAATGAAATGAGATGAGCAAAATATATTTGGTGACCTCTAAACCAGAATTTCTCTGCATTGGCACTGTTGACATTTTAGGCCAGATAATTCTTTGTTGGGATGGTGTGTGGGTGGTGGGGGGTATTGTACTGTCATACTGTCGGATGTTTAGCATCATCTTTAGCCTCTACCCAGTACATGCTAGTAGTGCCCAAGCAGCCCATTTGTAACAACCAAAAAACTAACTCTAATTCCAAAAGCACTACCAATTTTCTCAGTAACATTCTTCTATTTGCTAAAATAAGTATTTTAAGTCATAAAGATATTTTTCCAAGGGACTCAGAAGTCAGTGGTCTTCCTACCCTCCCACCACTGTTCTGAATTCATCTTTTGAGGGGAAAAAGTGCTTACCACTGAAAGAATGTTCTTCCCGATCTCTTCCAGCTATAAGAGCTCATTAATATCTTCATGCCATATCCAGATCCAATAAGCAGCTGATACTAGTATAGCCCTGCAAGTTTGTCTGAAGTTGGATGCCCCCCAGAAAAGAAGCTCTCAGGTCGAGATCCGTGTGCAGGAAACTTATTAGGGTTTGTGTTTAGGGTGAAGACCTAAGGAGGGAGGAGGAAGTAGGACTGGGCAAAGGGGGGAGTTGCAGTACAGTTGCACAAGGGCTTCAGCCAGTCCCGTAGAGCCTGGGTGCTGGATGGCCCTTCAGAGTTGAATCACCTTGATTCTGGGCCTTTATACCCCTTCAGTGACTAGTTGCTGAGTGTGGGAGGCTCTCAGGGGGAGGGCATGACCCTGCCCAAGGTAGCAGTTCCCACAGAGGGACTTAGCTGAGCCCCACCAGCTACCAACACTCCCCGCAACTAGCGGAATTGGTCTGTTAGTTCTGAAGGTGAGCTCCAGGTGGTGCTCTACAGCCCATCCCTTGCACTACTCAAATCCACTTTCATTTAAGTTCTTAGGGCAGTTCCTCCAGGATTCTGTTTGGTCTTCAGGTCTTTTGTGGGGAAACTTAAAAAAGGAGAGTTGGTGTGATGAGCTGTAATTCCTGCTTTTGCTGGTCTCAAGGCCACAGCTGATTCTCATCTCCCTCCTCTACTCCTTTTTCTAGATTCCTTTTATTCTTGGCTGAACTCTACCATTCTGGGGACTTACCTGATGAGATGAACCAGACCCACATCCTAAGACCTCTAAGGCTCTGTTGCCATGTGTTTTTCAGGGTTTAGCTGCTGAACTTGTCTATTTATGGTCAAAATCAAGCAGGATAATTCTAAGATATCCCTGCTGGATCACCTGGATGTCAACATGGTTTTACCTTAGCTCACTGTGTAACAGCCCTAGCAGCTCTAGTCGAATAGGCTCAGTCACCCCTGCCTTCCTTGTTTGCTTGTAGTTCTTGGCATGAGAAGCCCAAAGTGACCAGATGGCGATAATGGCGTAATGTTTAATGGACTATACTGTATCCTTTGGTGGAATATCACCCTCCCAGGAATTAAGACCTCTAATGCCTAGAGTTTGCAGGAGTGGGAAGCACAAATTCTCTAAGTCAGTCATTAACAATGATGCTAAGTAGGGCAGCTCTTACTGCTGTCTCTTGGTTCCTAGACCTACAGAGTGGATCATAGGATATGATCTTCAAGGTGGACATTCAGCAGTGACTTCAATAGGCCATTCCATTACTCTGTTAGGCCAGCAGCCTCTGGGGTGTGTAGTTGGTGATAGAACTTCTACTGTCCATCATAGTAGATACAGTGTTTCTATTTCACATTATAGGACCATTGTGGACCATTGCTTTCTGTATGCATCCAAGAGCCAGCATAGCAGTATTTTAGTATCATCTCATGTAGTCTTGCTAGGGTATTAAATCCTATGAGAGAATGCTTCCATATCAATGAACTCTCCATTATCCAAACTCATATACTGTCTCCCCTTGACCCAGCACTCTCTCATACAGAGCCTCCTGCTTCCTGCCTGTGCATGTTGGCTGGGCCCTGCAGTTCCTCTCTTCCCTCAGCAGGCACAGCACTTCTCAGGTTGAATTAAGGTGTAACTCATCCATGGCATTGGCCTGGGGGCCCAGAGGCAGGGGAAGGGTGGGGGTGGTGGCAGTGCACGTGTCTGTCATCTTGCAGGGCAGATGGCTCTTCATTGTCTTCCAGCAACAAAGGAGTGCTAGGCTCTAGATAGAAGGTTTATATACTTCATAGTTTAATAAAGCTTAATTCTGGATGGTAACACAAGGGACTTAAAGTTTTTTAATATCACTTTGTTTTAATTACGGTCTCTAAAAATAAGTATTTATAGATAATCGTTACATAGTTAAACATATTCAGAGAGTTATTTTTAGGTTGTATGTGTATAAAAAGAATATGTGTGATAGCTAGCTAGCTACTATGCATATATTTGGATTGCTTTTCAAGGCTGATAATTATGGGAACAAGAAGGGGAAAGCACTGATTTACTGAATTTCTATTTTTTATGATTAGGCATTAATATAGTGTTGTCATGTTTCAAGGCTACTTCTAGTCTAAAGTGTTTGGTGAAAGGAGTAATATTTTTACTAAGATGTAAAATTGATGTGTCTTGAACCAAGAACTCTTCTTGTATTTCCGGAGTGCTAATAGTTTTGCAGACTTTAGCAATACATCAGTATTCATTCTTGCATTCTCTCTTGAAAATATGGTTATATCAGTGGGGAGGGGTACCAGTCTAGAAGAGAGGATAGCCACCAAAATTTGAATCTTGATTTGGAAAGGGTGGAGAAACTTGTTTTTAGATAAGAAATGAAAGTAAGAAATAGTTTTCCTGAAAGCCTTTTGTGCTCCTTATCCAACTTGCTAATTCTTTTCACATAATTAGACTTTGAAAAATAGTTGAATAATGATTTATTTCATAAACTGTCATGTATATAATGAACCTGTATTATATGCTTAATCCTGTAAATAATATAAAGAAATATGAACTTGATAATAGGGGGAGTCTAGTAACCATAATGTTGTTCATGTAATTGTACATTTATGATAGCAAAAAAAAAAGACATATGAGATAATTATTTTTCCATAAAGGAACACAACACAAACTTTTTCTCCTGAGAAGTCTACCCTAGGATAGGGTTGAGGAGGAAGACTTAAATTGTCTAAAGCAGATTTCTTGATTTCCACCACCTATCCTCTGCCAAATTTTCTCTTTCAGAAGTCTGTCTTATCTCAATAAATGGTACCAGTAACTCAAACCAAAATCCTAGAAGTCTTTTTTCTACAGCGCCTAAAGTACCTTCCAACAAGACTGACAAATGTACTCCAAAATAATTCATTGGCTTATTGCCACCTTTCCATTGCATCTCTCTCTAAGGCAAGCCAACATCATCTTTCAGCGGGTCAAATATGCCTCCAGAATGTCTCTTGAATATGTCATTTTATCACCATCTCCATCACTGTGTCATAAGACCAAGCCACCAGCATCTTTACCAGGGCTGCTTGCTCCATTCTTGTGCTTCCTGCCCCCGCTTCAGGACATCTTCCATACAGCAGCTAGTGTTCTATCTTCTCAAAGGATAAATCTAATCATCACATTACCATACTTGAAATCTTCCAGAGGTTTCCAGTATTCCCTCTTCAGAAAGGCCATCCCTACCATCTTAGCTAAAATCACTCCGTGCTTTCCTCCCTCCACCTGCTGTGCCCTATCGTCAGTGCCTCACTTTTTGCCCCAGCACTTACCGGTAACTAAAATTATTTTGCTTATTGTTCAAAATGGTTGTTGTTTCACCCCAAGAAGAATGATATGCTCTGAAACAAAAAAAGCCATATGTTCCAGTACATAACACTAGTGCCTGATACTCCGTAGGCATTCAGTAAGTATTTGCTGAATAAATGAGAGTGGAGATCACAGCAAGGGCTAAGCCTTGGGGTGATCCTGGGATCAGTCCTCTCACTGAAAAATAGTAGAATCTGAGAAAAAGCTGCCCTTATTTTGTCACTCTGCTTCATGAAGGACCTCCTGTACTGTGTCCGCATCTCATGTCAATTTTATGTTGACAAAAAAGTATGTTGGTGTGGCCCTTTTCTGTCATCTTGTGCTCTGTCCGGCGTCTGTCTCCACCAACCATGACCATTACAGGTCACGGGCAGATAAACGTGATTTTCAACCATGAGAAAAATAATAAAAGGTTCTTAGTTCAAGGATACTCTAGGATTTTTCATAATGCTTTCAGTGAAATAAATTAACCTCTGTTCTTTCATTTTATGGAAATGGCTCTGAACGTCATTAAAAACACACGTGTTTGTGACTAGATAGATTTCAGTACTGAACATCTTGTGTTAATCTTATTTTTTAAATCCCACTCTAACCACTTTTGCCTGGTTGGACCACCCATATTTCGTTTCTCCGATGCCTTCTTTTATGAAAAGTTTCTTTTTTCCATTGAATTTTCTTAACTTATCTACAAATGTCTATTTTCTACCTTCAGGGGAAAAGATATGACATTGAGCACTGAGTTTTTATGTTCCCTCATCAGTTTGAATTTCTTGTCAGATTTTTTTCCCTTTTCCTAATAGCAGAAAACTCCTTAAATCAGTAGAAGGAATATTCTGTATAGCTCCACAATCTGATTTAAGGGAGGAAGAGGTACATTCCAGATTGGAAGCAGAGGGAATTCTTAGAGAACTCAGAATTAATGCCACTTCCTTCCCCACCTTCTGTGTTCCCTTTTTTAATGCCATTGACTCTGTCAAGCAAGATGTGTGACTGAGGCCAGCTGTCTGTTTAGCACTATCAAAGGTATTGTGGGACAAAGCAGGGATTGGCCATATATGACAAATGTGACAAATCCAGCTTGCTGCCTGTTTCTTTTTTTAAATAAAGTTTTATTGGAACACAACTATATCCATTTGTTTACATGTTACTTATGGCTGCATGCATGCTACATGGGCAGAGTTAAATTGTGAGAGACATAGGCCCAGAAAGCCTAAAATATTTATCTCTCTACAAAAACATTTGCCAATCCCTGGTGTATAAACTGTGACCTACTTTCTCATTGAGTTTATGAATTAACTGGATTGGTTGTTAAAACAGGAGTGATTGGTGAGTTACAATTGTATCTATTACAAATTGTATGATATTGAAAGAGAACAGATACCACAGAATGGTTATTAGTTGGAAATAAATCTCATTTACAAATGAGCTGATTTTTAAAGAAAGTTGAAGTACAGGAAGGTTCCTTATACAGGCATACCTCATTTGATTGCTCTTCACTTTGTTGTGCTTTACGGATACTACATTTATTTTTTTAAAAATTGAACGTTTATGGCAAACCCAGCATTAAGCAAGTGTGTTGGTGCCATTTTTCCAACATTTGTTCACTTTGTGTCTCTGTGTTGCATTTTGTTAATTCTTACAATATTTCAAACTTTTCATTATTATTATATTTTTACAGTGGTATCTGATCAGAGATCATTAATGTTACTGTTGTCATTGTTTGGGGGCACCAAAAACAATTCCCACATCAGACAAAGAGCTTAATCAATAAATACTGTATGTGTTCTGACCGCTCCACCAACCAGCCATTGCCCCATCTCTCTCCCTCTCCTTGGGCCTCCATGTTTTCTGAGACACAGCAATATTAAAATTAGGCCAGTTAATAATCTTACAGTGGCTTTTGAGAGGAAGAGTGTCACAACTCTCACTTTAAATCAAAAGCTAGAAATGATTGAGCTTAGTGAAGAAGGCTTGTCAAAAGCTGAGACAAGCTGAAAGCTAGGCCTCTTGGGCCAAATAGACAAAGTGCAAAGGCAAAGGAAAAGTTCTTAAAGGAAATGAAAAGTGCCACTCCAGTAAACACATGAATGAAAAAAAAGTAAAATAGCCTTATTGCTGATATGGAGAAAGTTTTAGCAGTCTGGATAGAAGATCAAACCAGCCACAAGATTTCCATAAGCCAGGGATTAATCCAGAGTATGCCCTAACTCTCTTCAGTACATGAAGGTGCAAAAAGGTGAGGCGGCTGCAAAAGGAAATTGGGAGCTGGCAGAGGCTGGTTCATGAGGTTTAAGGAAAGAGGGTGTCTCCATAACATAAAAGTGCAGAGGAAGCAGCAAGTGCTGATGGAGATGCTGCAGCATGTTGTCCAGAACTAGCTGAGATCTTTACGGAATGTGGCTGCACTAAATAATAGAGTTTCAGTAGACAAAACAGGCTTCTATTAGAAGAAAATGCCATCTAGAGGACTTTCATAGCTAGAAAGGAGAAGTCAGGGCCTGGATTCAAGGTTTCAAAGGACAGGCTGACTCTCTTGTTAGGAGCTAATGTAGGTGGTTGATTTAAAGTTGAAGCCCCTGCTCATTGACCATTCTGAGAAGCCTTGGGCCCTTAAGAATTATTCTCAGCCTACTCTGCCTGTGCTCTATAAATGGAACAACAAAGCTTGCCTCACAGCACATCTGTTTACAACATGGTTTCCCAAATATTTTAAGCCCACTGTTGAGACCTGCTACTTGGAAAAAGATTGCTTTCAAAATATTACTGCTCATTGACAGTTTACCTGGTCATGCAAGAGCTCTGATGGAGATACCCCATGAGAAGAATCCATGGATCAAGGAGCCATTTGACTTTCAAGTGTTATTGTTTATGAAATACATTTTGTAAGGCTAGAGCTGCCATAGGAAGTGATTCCTCTGATGGATCTGGGCAAAGTAAATTGCAAATCTTCTGGAAAGGATTCACCCTTCTAGATGCCATTAAGAATTTATGATTCATGAGAAGGGGTCAAAATACCAACATTAACAGGAGTTTAGAAGATAATTCCAACCCTCAAGGGTGACTTTGAGGGATTCAAGACTTCAGTTGAGGAAGTAACTGCAGGTGTGGAAATAAGCAAAAGAACTAGAATTAGAAGTGGAGCCTGAAGGCATGACTGAATTGCTTCATCTCAGGATAAAACTTGAATCAATGTGGAGTTGCTTGTTATAGATGAGCAAAGAAAATTGTTTCTTAATATGTAATCTAACCCTGGTGAAGATTGTTGAAATGACAACAAAGGATTTAGAATATTACATAAACTTTGTTGATAAAGCAGTGGCAGAGTTTGAGAGGACTGGCTCCAGTTTTGAAAGAAGTTCTCTTGTGGGGGAAATGCTACCAAATAGCATCACATGCTACTGAGAAATCATTTGTGAAAGAGTCAGTCAATATGGCAAACTTCACTGTTGTCTTGTTTCAAGAAATTGCTACAGCAATCCCAGCATTCAGCAGCTACCACCTGATCAGTCAGCAGCGCTGAACGTTGAGGCAAGACCCTCACCCAGCAAATGACTAGGACTCACTGAAAGCTCACATGATTATCATTTTTTAGCAATAAAATATTTTTTAATTAAGGTACATACATTATATTTTAGATACAATGTATTGAAACCATAACTTTTATATGTACTGGGAAACCAAAAAATTCAATTGATTTTTTTGCTATATTCACATTATTGCAGTGGTCTGGAACTAAACTGCAGTATCTCCAAGGCATGTTTATACTGCCTTTCCTCCCTCATTCTGTGCTTTCCTTTGTCAAGTCCCAGACAGTCTATAAAATTAAAAGATATTCAAAACTTTGTTAGCAAAACTTTCCCAGGCTATATGTCCTCTTTAATTCCCCCAAAGAGATGAATTAAAGAAATAGGACAAGATTCTTAAGATTGCGGCATTGCTTCAGAACCATGTTTGGCATATCATAGATCCTCAGCTCTGCTTGAATAAATGAAAGAACATGCAAACTCTAAAGGAAGAGAAATTCCGTGCAAATAATAGCTAATGTTATTGAGTATTGATAATGTGCCACCTCAGAAAGGTTGTTTCTCAGCAGGAAAGATACAGGTTCTTTAAAGATTTGAGTTGTAGTGCCATGTAAACCACTTAGCTCAGTGCCTGACACATGGCACACGATAAGTGCTTAATAAATCTTATCATCATTTAGAAGAAATTGTGTATTTTCCTTCATAGTACTGATTATATTGATTTGCATGAAAGTAAGAAAAGCATATAAATTAGCCCTTGATTGCATCACTCCCAAGTATTAGGAACACATTTGTATCAGGAAATACACAACAGTGATTCACAATAATGTAAAAGCAGCTGTGGTTTTATCAATGTAGAAACATTTCTTTATTTCACTGTGCTGATTATCAATAATAACCCATTAATATCTTTTAAATATCAAGAGAAATTAACTATGTGGGGCTGCATCTTCTCAGCTTCTTTCTTTTATAAAAACATTTTATTTTAATTTAACATCAATTTTAAGACTACCACTGAGTGACTTTTCACAAAGGAAGCTCACCTGTGTAACCAGCACTGAGGTCAAGCAGAATATTACCAGCATCTCAGACCACCCCCCAGGCCTCCTTCAGTCTCTACCACTCCCCCAAAGGGAACCAGTTTATTATCGTAGGAACTACATCGTAAAGACTAATCAAGGAGATGTAAGCATCGTCTTTTAATAAGTCCACACACTCCTTTAGACCTTTGAGAATAACTTCTCATTTTAAGAAGAGAATAGTCTTCTGAAACTGAAGTATTTCATGTTCAACATGTCAAAGTGCTTTTGACATCATCATTAATGTGCTTTGACATGTTTAATATGAAAGCCTTCAGGGGCAACAATTATTTTCCTCTCTTAAAATTAAGAGGCAGGACTTAACTTCGTGAAAAAAATTCATGATGAAAAATAACACTCAGTCTGTTGCAGTTTCACTAGAATGCCCGTTAGTCAGTCATGCAACCTTAGCTAGACCTGGAGATGTGGAAAGCAAACTTGAATGAATACCTGTTCTGCCATTACCCTGTGCATTCAGGTAATTTCATTTTTTGTAGTTTTCAATGTCTGTGAAAGAATCATCTCCCCCTCTGTCTTTTCTGCTGCAAAGGTCTTGCTAACCTATACTGACAGTTACTTATGTGCATGCCCTGAATCAGTATCCAAGGAAATGCTTTGAAAGATAGCATTTCCTATTTTTTAGAGTTGTTTCCCATCCTCATTTTTCTGTTTTACTTCATGTTATATATCTTTAAATTACTTAAAACAAACAAACGAAAAAAAAGAGGTCATTACAATTCTTACTCCCAAATGTTTAACTTGGCATCTGATGCAAGGCCCCGATTGTAGGCCAGAGTACCAGAAACTCAAGCTGAAAACAAGAATGTGGCTGGCAGGCCAGAGATTTGAATTCAAGAGGAGCGTTTCTATTTTCCCAAGGGCCGCATTGACGAGAGCTCAACCCCTACATGTTACTACTAACGTATTTTAATTGACTGACGCCTCTGTTTTGTTGAGTGTCAAATGTGTACATCTTTGAACAGCCTTCTCTTGCCTTTCAGATGCCCTTTAAGCTACTATAGAACGTTTAACTGTAAATTCTTATCAAATTAGAAGTTGTGTTCCTGTTCAGTATCCTATGGCATATAAACACACAATAAAGTTTTATTTTTTGATAATTACAAAATTAGAAACAACTTAAATGCCCATCAAAAACGAGACTGGTTAAATGAGTAGCATTACAGTGGAATGCTGTGTGTCCAACCAAAAAGTGGTATTTATCTATATTTGTTGGTATGTTTTCAAAACCTCCTGAATCATATGATGCTTTATTTTTAAATATATTTTGTTATAGACCTGTATATTATATGGCAAAATATATCTAAATAAGAAAAAGACAGAGGTAATTGTCTTTTCTGGGAGGTGGGATGGAAGAGATTTTGCTTCCTGCTTTATACTCCTTTGTTTAAATATATGACATATTGATTATATCTTAGCTTTGAAAAGAGAAAACCAATTTAAATAAATTGTGTTGTTTTGTGTCTGTTTTGTATATGTCTAGTATTTCAGCCCTTTTCCTTTAACTTTTAGAAGTATATTCAGAATTCTCTCCGGAGCTTTGTCCAGCACAGCATACAGGTTTGCCTGGGGTATACTAGGCAGGAGAAGGCTGGAGTTTGGGTTTCCCATTTGAATCTTGCCATTCTTAGAGGGACATGCTGACCGATGAAGTTAGTGCCAAGGCTGACAGTGGTATCAAGGCAGGAAGAGTTCCTTAGCTCACTTTCCTACTCATTCATCTGGGTCTGTTTTGTGGCTATAATAGGATTAGAGAAACATTTACATTGAGGCTTAAAGAGCATTTTCACACTGGTCAACTCACAGAGGAATATAAACCCACAGGCTTAAGAACAGGATTTCTGTAAAGTCTGTAGGGTAAGATGAATAAATGCACCTGGTTCTCCCCTTGTTTGCTACTTCCTGAGGAAGACACTCTGAAACAGTGGGGACAGAAATGTATGTGTAGGCATGGGCATAATTTTCAGAGAGACGTGATGTATTCTTAAGGAAGTTGTTTCACCTTTTTAAGAAGAAAAGCAAATCCAAGTGCAAGTGATTTGTTGGAAATAAGATTAATATGGAAAATAATGTTTGTCTCAAATATATTATTTCTGTCATTATTTGTTTTAAGCTTCCATATATATATTTCTTCTCAACCTTGCTTTTTCCTATGTTTTGAGTCAGTAAAGATTGAGGTTATTCTTTCTGACTACAATTCAGAGACCCGTAATTTACCTCTTACAATTTAGGTGAATATTGACTTATTCTAACAGTTATCTGAGCAGGAGATAGGATTAACACCCTAAGGAAACTGAGAATGCTAAAAAAATAGTATCTAACTAGGACTGTGGAAGGATGTAGTCTCCAAAAATGGCCACAGCAGTGTCCCCAGTCCAACGTGCTCTTGCCACTCCTTGTCAAGAAGCAGAGCAGGCTGAACTTTGTGACGGCCTCAACAGATAGAATGTGATGGATATGACACTGCGACTTTGAGGCTAGATCTTAAAAGGCAATAAGGTGTCCACCTCTCTCTCTTTCTCTTTTGAAACACCCACTTTTGGAATCCAGCCACCATGGTGTGACAATTCAAACTAGCCTGTGGGGGGCGGGGACCATGTGGGGAGGCCCTCATGTAGAGGAACTGAGGCCTCCAGCCTCCAGTCAGCATCACCTACCTGAAGTGAAGAGCAGACAAGCTCACTTAGCTCCTAGCCTTCAAGTCCTCCAACCGAGGTCCCAAACATCATGGAACTAAGACAGTCTGTCAGAGCTGTGCCATATTCAAATTCCTAACCCACAAAATTCATAATCCAGGGTGGTTCTACACCCCTGGGGTGTTTTGTGCAGCCACAGTATCTGGTACAGGGCCACTTCTCCACTCAGAGATGGGTGAGGAAGTCTCTGCAGGCAAAATTGTTTTTGAGAGATAATCTCCCTCCACAGTGTGACTTGGGGCCAAAGAGTGATTTTCAAAAGGCATATATGTAGCTAATATTTTATATGAACTGCTCAGAGGAGGGAGACCAGAGGACTGGTTATTAAAAGTGCCTAAACAAGCAGAACTAATGCATCCAGAAACTACTGGAAGGAGTCTCCTGTAGGTCTAATTAAGTGCTCCTAAATTCCAGGCTGTGTTAGCACTTGGAATGTCAGATGGATGGAAGGAGCAGCCCAGAATACTATCTTTTCAGAGAGATTTCAACATGGCAGTACTAATTGTTCTAGTTTCAGAAGTTCAACATTAATAATGCCATAAAGAAATTGAGCTGGAACACTCAGTAAATTAAATACATCTAACAAAATTTAGAAAGCAAATGATTCTCAATAACAGTTTTCAGTGATAGATATTAAGAAACTTGACAGAATCTTTTTCACTTACCGTTTTATTATAAATTTCAAAGTTACATAATTTTCAAGTAATTTTACAAATTATTAATAATTATTTTATTCCCTCATTTATCTTAATTATATTTATGTACCAGGAAAAAAGGAGTCTACTATCCATTATTTAGTGATATAAACCTCTATTTCATGTAACACTGTATTTTATTAATAGATGATATAAATTTGAAGTATACCTTCACTGGTGTACTGAGTGCTTTATAAAATAATTTGCAGTTTCTTTTAATAATTTTAAATCCTTTATACTGAAGGGAAAATACTGCTTGACTCTTGAAATTTTTGAAAATACATTTTTTTCTGAAGTATAATTGCTGAATTAAATTTAGTAATGATCTCTTCTCTCTCTCTTTTTTTTTTATTATGGTATCCTTGATATACAGTCACATGAGCAACATTGTGGTCACTGTATTCTCCCCATTATCAAGTCCCCACCACATACCCCATTACAGTCCCTGTCCATCAGCGCAGTAAAATGCTATAGAATCACTACTGGTCTTCTCTGTGCTATACTGCCTTCCCCATACCCCCCCGCCGGCATTATGTGTGCTAATCATTAATGCCCCTTATTCCCCTTATCCCTCCCTTCCCACCCATCCTCTCCAGTCCCTTTCCCTTTGGTAACTGTTAGTCCATTCTTGGGTTCTGTGAGTCTGCTGCTGTTTTGTTCCTTCAGTTTTGCTTTGTTGTTATACTCCACAGAGGAGTGAAATCATTTGGTGCTTGTCTTTCTCCACCCAGCTTATTTCACTGAGCATAATACCCTCTAGCTCCATCCATGTTGTTGCAAATGGTAGGATTTGTTTTCTTCTTACGGCTGAAGAATATTCCATTGTGTATATGTACCACATCTTCTTTATCCATTCATCTACTCATGGACACTTAGGTTGCTTCCATTTCTTGACTAAATAGTGCTGCGATAAACATAGGGGTGCATATGTCTTTTTGAAACTGGACTCCTGGTAAATTCCTAGGTGTGGAATTCCTGGGTTAAATGGTATTTCTATTTTGAGTTTTTTGAGGAACCTCCATACTACTTTCCACAATGGTTGAACTAATTTACATTCCCACCAGCAGTGTAGGAGGAGGGTTCCCCTTTCTCCACATTCTCGCCAGCATTTGTTGTTTGTCTTTTGCATGTTTTCATTTCTCTGATGATTAGTGGTATGGAGCATCCTTTCATGTGCCTGTTGGCCATCTGATTTTCTTCTTTGGAGAAGTGTCTGTTCAGATCCCCTGCCTGTTTTTTAATCGGGTTATTTGCTTTTTGGTTGTTGAGGTGCGTGAGCTCTATATATTTTGGATGTCAACCCCTTATTGATCTCTTCTCTTTTGTTCTTTATTTAATAAATGCAGGCATTTAGTTGAGGCCCTATTATGTGCCAGATACTGCTGTATGTCTTGGAGATACAGAAGTAAATGCATCAGGATGTCTGTTTCCCAGGGTTTTCTTACGGAGCCTGCATTTTAGTGGAGCCTGAGACTGTCAAGCAAGTGCTTGATATTTGGCAATGATGAGTGCCATGAGGGAGGGTCCGGTGACGGGTGGTGCAGGTGAAGAGCACGGGTGCTATTCTAGATACAGCGATTGAAAGCAGGCCTCAGAGATGCACTGCATTGGCATTTAAGAAGAGACTTGAATGTAGAGAGTGATCAAAACGTGTATGCAGCCATCTAGAAGGTTGTTTCCGATGGAGGGAGCGTCAAGTGCCAAGGCCTGATGTCGAAGAGGGCGTGGTTGTACTTGAGAAAGGGCCAGGAAGACAGGATGGCTGGAGCCAAGTGAGAACAGGCAGGGCTGTGGGGAGATGAAGTGAAAAACGTTCGCCAGACGGGAAGTGGAAAAGTTACTTAGGTTGAGGTCTGAGGATCAAACGCTGCTGCTGCGTCTAGCATAGACTTACAGTTGAACGGGCCTCAATTAGTGACTATCTGATCTCATAGTGAAGGGACTTCAAAAATTATAACAGTCTAAAAGGAGTCAGTATATTTGTGATCACAACAGTTTTCAATTTTTAAATATATTCATTTCCGAGAAGTAGGATAGAGTGATCAGTACAAGTGTTAAACATAAGACATAAGATAAAAATAGGCAGGAACCGTGGATGAATGCATAATTTTAAGGAAAGAGAAGCAAGAGTATATTTTTTTAATGAGTGATGTGGAGTGAAAATGGAGAACAGTGTCATAGATTTGTAAAGAACCACATTTGTAAATGTGGTTCGTTTTCTTTCTTCCATGTGACACTGTATCTCTAACCTTTATCACTCATTAAGAAAATGAATTACATTGGCCATATGTGTGTCCAGGAATTGGGCGGGATGAGTCAGTATAAATTCTGCATGAGAAACTTCTTGAAGCACACGGGTCAGTAGCAGTCATTCAGCAAACTATTAAATATTTACCAAAAAGAAGTTACTACTATTATTATTTCCTTGCAATATGTGATATTTATACACTATTGATTAGTTATGGTAGCCCTAATGCCATATTTGATCTGAGGAATTATATCAGTGCATTTCTTTAATAATCATTTGGCAAAACACATTCACATGAAGCTTTAATCCAGTTGCCTGCTTTCTATAAGCATAATTGTAGTTTAAAATATTTTCATGAGTCTTTTTCCCATTTTTTGAGATTTGTAGAATTGCAACAAGTCTATTCATACTCAAAATCAGGCACCTACAATCTCTTAATTAGAAGTACATTTCCAAAACAAATAGTCCTTATTTTTACATGAAATCTGTTCATTTTCTATCAATAGTTTCTTGCCTGTAAAACATACACTATTTTTGAAATATTTTCCTCCAGACTGATGTTTGTGGTTATGTCCATTTATCAAGCAGTTTATGATTAAGTTAATTTTCCAGTAAGTCACATAAGTGTTTGTTATTGATAACTCTCACTTTGATATTTTACTTATTATCTAATACATTTTTCAATTTTACTTTCCCTTCTCTGCATTACCAAAGATTATTTTGAGATGTATGTAATTAAAAATTGTGTGGTTCCCTTTATAAGAATTCAAGAATATAAAAAGTAAAGCCACTAAAAGGACCCTTAATATTTACTTATTGTACTCCCCCTCCCCTTACCTTTTTTGGATAAAATAGCAGGATAATGAGAAACAGATTTTAAAATGTTGCTTTGTTGTGATTTTTTTTTCAAACATTATTTGAAAGGTGTTTCCTTAGCCTTTCCAACAGCTTCCCTATGTGACTGGGACAAGAGAAGTACATTGCGGTCTTTACCACATACAGATATTTTGTTACAATTTTCTAATCATATGTTTGGCTCATTTTCCTGTGCAGTTTATATATTTTATGATCTGAATAGTCTTTCACAATGTTATTTGTGCTCCCTACACAGATTACTAAAGTTGATTTTAAAAGATAACCTCCCCTCAAACAGTATTTTCATTAGCCTTCATCTTCTATCATAAAGTGTTGTACGTTAATTCAGTGTGACAGTATGAGTTTATACGCGGGAGTCAGGAACTTAAATGTTCTAAATATGGTGTTTCTACCAATTCTCAGATATAGAAATTTTTATGTCTTTATTTTCTCATCAAAATAGGAGTGATGACCGTAATTTCCCCAGTGCTCCCTGAATCTTTCAAGACTTCCTTTGAAAATATTAAATTAACCTGATGAAATGAAGGAAGGAATGCTGAATTCTAATATCAATACTTTGCATGACTTTCTGTGAAGAGTTACATATCAATGACCATTACAGGTCATTGGCTTTTTCAATACAAGGAACCTTTGTGGAGTATTGATCATCAAATAGTGGCATGAAGCACCCCAAGAGAGGGAAATGCCAGTCAGCCTTCTTTACTTTTCTGGGACTTTATCCCACCTTTTAATTGTTCTACATGGTTCCTCAATCAAACCAAGCAGTTGTGATTTTGTTTCTTAGTTACAGGATACATGTGGCAACTATCCATGATGCTCCCCAAAGGCATCAGTTGTTCTCCTGCTGGCCTTAACTAAGCAAAACTCAAACATGCTTTTTCTTCACTATGGTTTAAAACTTCTTAAAAGATGAAAACTACATTGGTGATTTTTAGACTAATCCATGAACTAATGAACTTTTTGCAGTCTGCTTTACTACTACATTTAAGGAAGACAACTCCTGCAGAGGTCTCTAAGATGTGTGGTGGTCTTCCTCTATAAACATTATCCGTACCTTTCCCCACTTTTTCTCTCAGGTAACACCAGGCAAGGCTGAACCCTTCTTTCATTTTTATATGAAAGTCTCCTATCACCAAAAAGACTGCTTTTGGGGGGTAAAGTTTGTATTTCTAAATATACTCATTTAAAATTACACTTCCGTGTTTTCTGAAGTGAACAAAACAGCAGTAGACTCATAGACACTGAGAAGTGACTGGTTGTTACAATGGGAGAGAGATTGGGGTGGGTGAAATGGGTGAAGGGGATAAAAAGGCACAAAATCTCAATCATAATATAAATTAGTCACAGGGATGAAAGAACAGCATAGAGAATATAGTCGGCAGTTCTGTAACATCATTCTGTGTTGACAGATAGTAACTATACTACTTGGGGTGAGGATTTAATAATGTTCATAACTGTTGAATCACTATGTTGTGTACTTGAAACCAATATAATGTATACCAACTATACTTCAATGAAAAATAAATTTTAAAAAAGAAAAAATGTATGTCTATACACATTCCAGTGTTTTATTTAAAGAAATGAAGAAATGTAAAATGAGACCTTGTAACTTAAAAGAAAGAAACTTAATTTTTTAGAGTAGTTTCAGTTTCACAACAAAATTAAGAGGAAGATACAGATATTTCACATATATTCCCTGCCCCTACACATGCATAACCTCCCAAATTATCAACATCCCACATCATATTAGTACATTTGTTACTACTGATGAACCTATGTTGACACATCACAATCACCCAAAGTTCCAGTTTACACTAGGGTTCATTTTTTGTGTTGTACATTCTGTGGGTCTGGACAAATTATAAGGATATGTATCCACCATTACAATATCATACAGAATATTTTCACTACCCTAAAAATCCTCTGTGCTCTACCTATTTACCTCCCACCCAACCTTGCCCGCAATGTCTCCAGAGTTTTGCTTTTTTCAAAATGTCATATAGTTAGATTTATATATCATATAACCTCTTCAGATTGTGTTCTTTGACTTACTAATGTACATTTAAGTTTTCTCCATGTCTTTTCATAGTTTGACAGCTCGTTTCTTTTTTTGCATTGAGTAGTATCTCCATTGTCCTCATGTGCCACAGTTTATTTATCCATTTGCCTATTGAAGGACATCTTGGTTACTCCCAAGTTTGGGCAATTATGAATAAAGTTGCTGTAAACATCCACATGCAGGGTTTTGTGTAGATACAAGTTTTCAACTCCTTTGAGTAAATAACAAGTGCAATTTGCTGGACCATAGAGTAAGAATACATTTAGCTTTGTAAGAAACCACCAAATTGTCTTCCAAGGTGGCTGTATCATTTTGCATTCGCACCAGCAATGAATGAAAGTTCATGTTGCTCCACATAGTTTTTTGTGATACCAGTGTTCCAGATTTTGGCCATTCTAATAGTAGTATAATGTTATCTTGTTGTTGTTTTAATGTTCATTTCTCTGATGACAGGTGATGTGGGTCATCTTTTCATATGCTTATTTACCACTTTTATATCTTCTTTGGTGATGTGTCTGTTGAAGTCTTTGGCCCATTTTTTAATCAGGTTGTTTTCTTATTGTTGATTTTTAAGAGTTTTTTTATATATTTTAGATTATGGTCTTTTATTAGATGTATCTTTTACAAATATTCTCTCTCAGTCTGTGGCTTGTCTTCTTATTCTCTTGATAAGGGCAAAAATTTTTCACTTTAATGAATTTTTGCTTGTCAATTATTTCTTTCATGGATTGTGTCTCTGTTATTTTATCTGAAAAGGCATTACCGTACCCAAGGTCCTCTAGGTTTTCTCCTATGTTATCTTCAAGGAGTTTTATAGTTTTGCATTGTATCTTAGGTCTGTGATCCATTTTGAGTTATTTTTTGAAGGGGATGAGGTCTATGTCCAGATTCATTTTTTTGCCTGTGGATGTCCAGTTGTTCTAGCACCATTTATGGAAAAGACTTATCTTTTCTTCATTGTATTGTCTTTGCTTCTTTGTCAAAAATCAGTTGATTATATTTATGGGGATCTGTTTTAGACTCTCTGTTCTATTCCATTGATCTATTTGTCTGTTCTTTCACCAGCACCACACTGTAGCTTTATAGTAACTCTTGAGTCTGGTAGTGTCAGTTCTCCAACTTTGTTCTTCTCTTTCAGTATTGAGTTGACTATTCTGGGTCTTTTGACTCTCCATATAAACTTTTGAATTAGTTTATTAATATCCACAAAATAACTTCCTGGGATTTTGATTGGGATTGCATTGAAACTGTAGTTCAAGTTCAGAAGAACTGACATCTTGACAATACTGAGTCTTTCTATCCATGCATATAAAGCATCTATCCATTTATCTAGTTTTTTGATTTTGCTCATCAGAGTTTTACAGTTTTCCTCTTGGAGATCTTGTACATATTTATTAAGTTTATACCCAAGTGTTTCATTTTGTGTTTTTAAGTTCAAATTCCACTTGTTCATTGTTGTTACATAGGAAATAAACTGACTTTTGTATATGAAGCTTGTATCTAGCAACCTTGCAATAATTGCTTATTAGTTCCAGCAACTTTTTGGCAATTCTTTCAAATTTTCCACTGTCAGTCACGTCATATTTATTGTAAAACAGGACAATTTTATGTGTTCTTTCTCAAATCTAAGTACCTTTTATTTCCTTTTCTTATTGCACTAGTAAGGACTTCTATTAGATGTTGAAAAGGAATGGTTGGGATGGGACATCCTTAACTTGTACCTAATCTTAGTGGGAAAGCTTTGAGATTGTCACATTAAGTAGGATATTAGCTTTAAGTTTTTTGTGGATAGTCTTTATCACATTGAGAAAGTTCTTTGTATTCCTAGTTGGCAGAGAGTTTTTATCATGAATGGGTGTTGGATTTTGTTGAATGATTTTTCTGCATCTATTGATTTGATCATGTGGTTTTTTTTTCTTTTTTAATTTGCTGAAATGATAATTACTTTAATTGATTTTTAAAAAAATGAACCAGCCTTGCATGCCTGAGATAAATCACACTTCGTCATTGTGTTTAATTCTTTCTGTACTTTTTTGTATTCAATTTGCTAATATTTTATTGCAGATTTTTGCATCTGTGTTCATCAGAGATAATAGTCTATAGTTTTCTTTCCTTGTAAAGTCTTTGTTAGGTCTCTGGCATCATAGAATGAGTTAGGAAGTATTCACTCTCCTTCTGTCCTCTGAGGCCATATAGCTTTTTGACTGTTTTCTCATAGAAAAACAGGTAAGACCTCCAAGTGTTCAGAGAATATGATTAGATTTTTAGTTTGACATACTTAAATTTAACAGATTGTTAATGTATAGAGTTATATTTAGCATCACTATCTTGGTGTTCCTGACAATTTTAAACTCCGTTTTGTCTTTTATTTAGAGAAATCTGGATGTACATCAGTAAAACTCTATTTTCATTCAAGCATAATAATACCTATAAAGTAAATGAGGTGGTAGGTAATTTGCGTAGGTCATACCCGTGGAATTCCTATACGATAATAGTCTACATTTGATTTACCACACACCATTTAGATTACTTGATCCTTCCATTCCCTTGCATAATGTCATTTATTTACATTAAAATAAAGAAAAAGAGTTTCAGTGTTTTGACTGCATGTGTTCACATTAAAACACAGGGAGAAAAGTTTCAGCACATTGGCTACATTGCCATGGTTCTTTGGGTGCTCAGGTTAGTACACTGTGCAGCAGAGAAAAAGCCCATGTCTTGGGTCTGTGTTGTCGCTTTAAGTGGTATTTCAGAGGCATCTCAACTTCAGTGTGTACTTATAGATAACTTTTTTTTTAAGAAACGTATTCCCCCACCTTCATTAATCTTACTAGTTCTATTTAATGCCTTTGTAATGATGCTTGGTAAAGATTGGTTATATAAAATATGTTATGTAACTTTGCCAGATTTTCTTCTTTAAATATAGGGAGAAATGGGAATTTTTACCAATTGGGATGTCTGTTTCTGTAGGAATTCTAGTTTATAACCATTTGCTCCTTTTGGATGCATAAAAAGCAAGGTCAGTGTTACTTAGTTGACAAGAAAAATAATGGGAATAGAATTAAAATGTTATATAATAGTTTTTATACCAGGTTTACAAATGTCTCTGGGCTATGGACCATCAATTTATGAAATTCCTACCCAAAATGCCACCAATTCTTCTTGGCAAATTTCCCACAGATTTTGAAAGAGAAAGATTGTTGGCCTTATCTTAATTTGTTTAACATTACTGGATTGTTCCATTTTATTGAAGTCTTTAAACATTAACATTGTAGCATGGCATACTTTTCATCTTAGTAAGGGAAACATAGTATCTGATTAGGAATATGGGTTTTTGAATCAGATTTCCTTGACTAAAATCATGCTTTGTTATTTATTAGAATTGTAAACAGACAAGTACTTTAACCTCTCTGAGTCACATTTTATTACCTACCTCACATAAGCTTGTTATGATAATTAAATGAGTTAGCACATGTAAAGTGCTTACACCTTTACTGGGCATATCAAAAGTTCATTTTCAGTGTCAGTTATTAGTGCTGTGATTTTATTGTTGAGGTAAGTTTTCCTAACAGTATGGTTTAGATCTCATGTCTTTGGTTCTTCCCACTCTTTTTGGAATATTTATTAGTTTTAAATACCTCTTTGTTCCAGAAGTGATTTGTGACATCTTAAATATATGTATTGTTAAAACTCGTGGTGAATGAAAAATAAGCATCAAATAATGAGTGTGAAACTGATGGAGATTCAATATAAACATATACAAGCCATAAGGTCCTGACTGCTTATCAAAGTTAATTTGCAGAATCAATTTCAAGTTTCCTTGTGACAAAACTACTAGCATATTTTATTCATAATAGTCTCAATTTTTGATTGATTAAGAACTTGATATTTCATCGCAAGTCAACTTCTTTGGTTAGGTAAATTTCATTGTGGTTTTATTTATTATTTATTTATTGCAAATGATTTTTGTTTCTAGAATATATTTTTTTTTAATTGAAATATAGTTAATATACAATATTATATTGGTTTCAGGTATACATAGTGATTAGACAATTATATATATACATTAAAAAATGTTCACCACAATAAGTGTAGTTAACATCTGTCAGCATACAAAAATACTGAATATTGTTGACTCTATTCCCTATACTGTATTTCCACCTCTGCGACTTATTTTATAATTGGAATTCTATACCTCTTTATCCCCTTTAACTGTTTCACCCATCCCACACCTCCTGAACGAGGGAGACCACCAGTCTGTTCTCTGTTGCTTCCATTTTTGACTATTGCAAATAATGCTATGATGATAAACATAGGAATGCATGTATCTTTTCAAATTAGTGATTTTGTTTTCTTTGGATAAATCCCCAGAAGTGGGATTACTGGTCAGATGGTATTTCTATTTTTATTTTTTGAGATGCCTGCACACTGCTTTCCTCATTGCTGTCATTTTAAATCTATCCCCATTATATGTTTTTTTTTTCTCACACTTTTAGGAGTTTTTTTTTTTTCATGCTCCTAGATTGTGTGGGCAAACACTCTGTGTAGCAGAGAAAAGAAAAAAGAGGCACATGCCAATGTGACTGCATACATATATGGTCAGGCGATTGGTATAACGTGATCGTCAGGATTATTTTATCTTTATTTTTTACCATTCATATACTCTTAAACTGTTGCAGGAGATTTTATCACATTGTTTTTCAGCCGTCAAATTAAAACTCCCACCTTGCCAGAAATTTCAGTCTTACTCGCTTAACATTTTGAGTTAATCCTCAAATTCTTGAGCTTATACTCCAGAAAGTAAATTTTAGTTTCCTGTGTAATAGTAGGCATGCACAAGGTCAAATTGGTACCTTTTCCACCAGAATTTTTGTCTGCCTCCTAGTAATAGAAACTAGAAATAACAATAGCATAAACAAGTCCAGATGTAAGCAGTTTAGAGCTATGATCGGACCTTAGTACAGTATAAAGGATTCAGGATCCTTCTGTCTTCATATTTTTCTATCTTTAGCACTAGTTTACATCATTAAGATGCCACAGAATGGCAGCTGGAGCTCCAGTAAACACATTTGTGATGGAGGAGAAGGGAAAAATGAACGAACCAAAAAAGGAGAAAGAACTGGGGACAGGTATCTGTCCCACTTTTAGGAGCTCTCTTGGAGGTCCTGCCCAGTCACTTCCCTCCACATCTCCTCAGCTGCCCCAAGCTGGAAGGGAATCTTGGGAATGATGGCTTGAGGGTGTTCACATTGTCTGTAGAACTAAACTGGAATTTTACTGGTAAGAAAGAAAAGAAGAATGGATATTGGAGAGAGAACTCACAGGCTTTGCTGTAATTCCTGACTTCTCATATCTTCTGTTAGTAGGTATTGAATGTCATTTTCCAGCATCTTCTGTTTGAGCAGGTGCTGTTGCCATTTTTAGGCCATAAATCCAAGTTTAGCTGTCTTAATTGAAAGCAAGCCTCCTTTACTTGTTTACAAGAAGGAGGAAGGTTAGGGTTTTCCTACATTACTCAGTTCAGCTGGGAAGCAGCAAGGGTTTTTAAGAGGACTGACAGGGCGTTTTCCCACTTGGTTCCCTTAGTAGGATAACTCTGTTTTAAAATGTGCCAGACACATGGTATTGTTCTTTTTTAAGGCTTCAGTGATCAAGCACACCCCATAAAATCCTGAATGATGAGAAAGAGCAGTCCTATTTATTTAAAAATGGGAGAAAAAAGTCTGTTCACTTTGTTCCACTGGTTCAGCTCTGGAGACTGAGCATTTCCTAATGGGAATCAGGTATGCATCACAGCTATGTAGCAGCTCACACTCGTGCACTTAGCTGGTTCTGTCAGTAGTGGAAATGGGAAGATAAGCAAGTAAGATTGTCTAAGCCTCAAAGGTGCAAGGTGAGATCCATACCACTCATTGCCTTATGAGTGTTTCCGTTTTCTTTCAGTATGGAGCTAGAAGGAAGTAGTCTATTTTTTTTATATATATACGCACTGAGGTTTACAGATTCTTTAAGGCAATGATATCTTATATGATGTGTTTATGTGCCAGTTTTTCTTTAAATACTTCTGTTACATTTTCAGAGGACCATTTGTATGTTAATGACAGAAACCTTCCTGAACCTAGTGTTTAAGAAGAGAGGATAATTACATGTTTTGATGACTGTATCTCTAGGGCTTTTGGCATTTTGACAGGTTTTTGCATTAGTGTATAAAAGGCAAGAAACCCTTACATATTTATAGCAAAACAGACATTGTGTCAAGGCCCAGTAAAAACTGAAGCTCTTATCTAAGAAGAGTACTAATGGAGTATTGCAGTTGAGAAGACAGGTTTGGTATCATAGATACCTGGATTTGAATCCTGGCCCTGCTTCTTAGGCACACGTTAGAGTGTCCGTAAGCCTTGGTGGCCTCACACATAGAGGTTCAAGGAATAAAAATGAGATAGTCCATAGTAGGTGTTTCCCAGTGATGTCCTGCACTTACATAATCTCTTCCACTTGAGCCTAGGCTGCACTGACTGAAATTGTGTCATTAAAAGAGTTCGGCTTCCATCTCGGGTGCTCTCTTGCTCCCTGGTGTGCTCTTGATCTCCGTCCTCTCTCGGGAGAAGTCAGCCGCTGTGTTATCAGGCAGCCTTGTGGACAGGCTCACCTGAGCTCTGTTGGAAGGGATGTTCTGAGACCTGGCAATGGCCACTGCGTGAGCTTGGAAACAGATTCTTCCCCGGCTGAACTCTGAGTTGGCTGCAGACCAGCCTACTGCTTGAGCGCAACCCCTCTGCAGAGAACAAGAACCAGAGGCACTCAGTCAGCACCCAGTTTCCTGACCCACAAGAATGGTGAGACGACTAATATTTGTTCTTTTTTTGTTTTAAACCGCTAGGCTTGGGGCGATTTGTTCCACAGTTAGACAACTAATTAACACACAGAGAGGCTCCCTGTGCGTGTGTCGCGCACATCAGGTGGCAAGCGCTGCCACGCAAGTGCTGCGTGTAGCAGCGCTCAGAGCGAGTAGAAGAAAGGGCACGCGGTCCTTTCTTCTACTTCAAAATCAGATGAAATTTAAATTGCTGAAGGTCAGAACAAAAGAGGAGATAGTAATTTGCAGGTATTGTTCCTTAGACTGACAAAGAAGAATTGCTAAAACTCTTTAAAAGTTGGATTAATAAAAATACAACAAGCACTCGTTTGTGTTACTTGACTAGTTTGTACTTAACAATATTTGCATGGGATCTTTATTTTATTTAACTTATAAAGGCCATCCTGCAGATTGCAAATCTTGCACTAACCAAGACCTTTAAAAAATAATCTAGGCAAAGGTTGTTCCTGGTTTAGGAGCATGTAATAAATTGTATTAAAAACTTTCTGTGGAATATCACATTTAAATCAGTTGTCTGCCCATCTTGTATTTGAAATTCTTTACTTGCCACTGAACTCTAGATAAGTATGATATGGCACTTATTGGTAGGTAAATATAACCTTATGGATCAGAGCCCTAAGGTAAGATTTCTGTCCAACTACTATACATTTCATCTGCCTTAACTTTTTTTCTGAAATGTCTTTAAATCTATGACTTTCTTTTTTTAAGTTGTAGACATTTTTAGATTTGCCTTGAAGTTGCCAGAATTAGGAAAAAGCAGTCCTTACCAGAATTCTTTTCTTTGAAATTCGTTAAGCCTCACAAGTGGGAGCTAATGCCTGGGAAGTCTAGTGCCTGCCGCCAGGCAAGTCGGAGTAAAGCCTTCACTCACCACTATCGTACCTCCCCTCCTGGCCAGCTGCTGTGGCTTGAATTGTAAGATTGATTAAGATTGTGTTCCAAGGTGGTTTGCCTGCACATCAGAGTCTGGAATACGTATTGGTTTATTCTGCCCAGATGATTTAGTGAAGAGCAAAACGAATATTTCCATTTCCCAGTGGATTCTATGGTAGTTTGGAATAAAAAGGCAGAATTGCCCAAATATGTGGAACTTACTTAAGATGATTCAAAAACAGAGAATTTACTTACCCTAAGTCATCTTAAAACAAAACAAAACAAAGCAAAGAAACATAGCTCTTTAGTTGGGGCCAATAAGGTTTATGACTCTTTATACCCGTTTTTCATTTACTTTAAAAGAGCATCTGTAATTCATCTTGTGCATGATAGAAAGTTGCACAACTTCATTATGTGTTGCCATTTTTTTAACTATATGAATAGTTAGACAGGCTTGAAATATACTTTAAAGTTGAAAAGTAGTCCCAAAGAGGAAAGTAGATGTGAACTCTGAATTAAAAGCCTTCAGGACATGAATGATGGCGTGAGCGTGCTGGTAAAAAGCCTGGACCGACATTTTCTGAAGTTCAAGGTTGAGGTAACTGGCACTGCCTTAGTTTAGACCACTTCCCTGATTTTGTTGAATCTTTTAGAAAGTTGGAATAATTCTAAAGATGTATTTTATGTAACACTATTATCCTAAAGTTGGTTCAAAGTTTCTTTCAACATGATTTACAATAATGACATAGGTACATTCCCAGAGAGGGGATTTCATGTACAAACCTAAGCTTTATATCCAATCTGTTTATCTCACAATGAAATTTACTTACCTGAAAATATTTTTTAAAAGGCTAAAGAAGAAACTTTATAGTTAGTATGCCAGTAATAAAACAGATACTATAGAACCCTATTAATGCAACCAGTGATGTTACAGGTAAGCTGAATTTGCTAGGCTGAATGATGAGAAGCAGAATTTGATGATATAGGAGCAAAGTAAAGATGGTGGTATTTGGAGCAAAAATGTTTAAATGTCACAATAAAAATAATCACCTCCCAGTAACTTAATTTTCTTCAAGTCTGTCAGCCCTTATATTGATGATCTCATAAAATGAACCAGGTCATACAATTATGTTTGCATATTAAGTTTTGATATGGATCCATAGTCCCTTGTCTCTATCAACAGCAAGAGTGGTCATATCACCCAGAATAGTCTTCAGCCCCTTTCTGACTGTAATACTTGTGCTCTGGGTATACGTCTTACCTGTTCATTGTCAAAATCTTAGTGAGGCCCTAGAATCTATATGATGCATAGTAGGGTTTCTTAAGCAAACATAAATTTGGGTTTATATTTAAATACATTTTAAAGGTATATGTATATATATATTTTTTAAGTATAGGAGGACATAATAGGTTTGTGAAATTGGCCACTTAACTACTCAGCATCAGTTTTCCACAACTGTAAAATGTAGATGTTCGACTAAGAAGTTTCTCACAATTAAAATTCCATGATTGCTTGTTATTAAGGGGAAATTGAATCAGTATAGTCTTCTCTGCAATTTGAGTCAAGAGAAGTTCTCAAGAAAAATCAATTTGTGGGGCATTTTCCAAAGTATGCTTTATATAGATATGCACATACAATTCCAAGGTTTAAACAGTTTGAGAAACATACCAATCCTATAGCCATTTTGGTAATTCAAAATGTTTATTAGCACAAAAGCTCTGAGAAGTCAAGGAAACTTTCTTAATCCTGCATTTCCCAAACTTACTTGACTAAAAATACTGTTTGTTTGCTGTTTAAATAGAAAATGTGCTGCATAGAAATGGTGTTTTACACATTGTGAGAAACACTACTCTGGTGTAGAAGGACTTCCACAGTCTGGAAAAACCCTTGTTAGTAGTTTCTAAGGCTGCTATAACCAAGTGGATGGTTACACTGGGTGGTTTAAAACAACAGAAATGTATTCTCTCACAGTCCTAGAGGCTAGAAGTCTGACGTCAAGGTGCTGGCAGGCTGTGCTCTTTCTGAAGGCCTCAGACACTCTCAGTTGCAGCCTGTCACCTACCTTCTGGTGTTGCTGGCTGTCCTTTGTGTTTCCTTAGTCCACAGCTGCATCACCTGGTCTCTGCCTCCATCCTCATGGGGTGGTCTTCCTGAGGTGGTTTCTGTTTTGGTGCCTTTTTTATAGGGACACCAGTGGCCATATTTAGAGGCCATCCTAATTCAGACTGACCTCTCAACTTACATCTTAACTACATCTGCAAATAAATACCTCATTTCCAAATAAGGTCACATTCACAGGGATGGGGGGTTAGGACTTGAGCATATGTTTTGGGGGGACACAATTCAACCCTTTACAGTAACGATCATTATCTGTCAAGCCTCATATCCCACTGCTCTCTTGCCACATCATTTGTTACTGTGCCCCAGGACCTTATCTTCTGACCCTTTCTCTTTTACCTACATTCATTTCCTAGGCAATCTCATCTATGCTTTGAATGCTTTTCAACAGTTCTAGGCAGCTTCTAAAAGACTTTGAATTATTAAAGCTAACACATATATATACATATAAGTTATGAAGTATAATAAAACAAACATTCATGAAGCCACTTGCAAGATGAATCTGTGTATCTCTTTGTGCCTGACTCTACCCTTCAAGTACAGCTCCAAATACAACTCTATCCCCAGTTTTGATTGTGGAATTTCCTGGCTTAAACAGAAATGTTTTATTGCCATGTAACTCAAAATAGTAAACTTTTGAATTTTGCTGTGGAAAAAGGGTATCAGGCTATGTATAGTCTGATCACCTTCTTTTTAAATTCAATTTCATTACAAGTGTTCACTAATTTATATTCTCCTCAAATATTTGATGGTATGATTGATAACATATTAAGATTTATCACAAAGTTGTAGTAATTAAGACAGCATCATATTTTTGTAGGGGTAGGTGAATTGTCTATGGGAACAGACTAGAGAGCCCAAAGATAGATTCATGCATATATGGAAACCTGATTTACCGTAGAAGTAACATTGCGGACGACATTCTCTTTCACTCAAGCAATTTCTACAATATACACCAGCATAGGTATGCAGAGATCTGTGTTAAAGGATGCTCATTACAATGTGGATTATAAGGACAGCAGGTTAGGAATGATCCAAATGTGTGTCAATAGAAGTTTTAAATAATAAAATATCCATTACATATATTCAATTATAAATGGATAATGGGCAACTATGCAGCCATTTAAAAGAAAGAAACTAGGGAAAAGGGGTCCTCTCATGCATTGCAGATGGGACTGGTAAATTGGTACCCTCATTCTGGAAAGTACTTTGGCAATATCTATCACATGTTGAAATATGCCAGTCTAGTGACATAGAAATTCCACACATTAGAATCATAATAGAGTCATAAGAGAAACACTTGAACATCTTCTGAATGGAATGCACTCAGACTGTAAATTTCCTTGGTGCTTCAAAAACAAGATGGAAGTGGAATAACTTAGATGTCTGTCAATGGGAAAGTGGCAAAATATATCATGGAATACAGTCAAGTAATTTCTTAAAAATAAGATAGGGAAATTTCCAGTAGTGGCAGTGAAACAAAGTGATTGTGTGAACCCTCCCATAATTTACAAGTATAAGATCTGAACCATATATTTTTAAAAACCTGTTTTGAAATGCTTGAAAGCATCCAAAAGTAGACAGAAGCCCCTGGGAATGGACTGGAACTGAGTGTTGGTACTCTCTTCTGTACTATTTGAATTTGGACCACGTATCAAATAACTTTTAAAAAGGCAGATATTTAGATCTCAATGTTTTACATATTAAAATGAACCTTTTAATAATTTGACTATAATATCCTACACATCTTTTGGAATTAGGTTAGCATGTTCTCACTTTTAGAATGAAAAGTGCATCTATCATTTCCTATCAATTGCCTTGCTCTGTTAGTAGTATTTATTGATTCATTCAATCTCAGCAAATATACACTGAGTGTCTAAATTGCCAGGCCCTCTTCTAGATGCCAAGGTATATCGGCACCAAGACAGGCAAGATTTCTGCTCACTGGGGTTAATAGTGTAATGAACTGCATGGTTTAATAGGGTCTTGTAAGCAGAAGATACATATTCACATAAAGGTATCATCTGAGAGAGAATGGAAAAAAAAAAGAGGAAAAGGGATAAGCAGAAATCCTATGCCTACATGTATATTAAAACCCCGAAATGTTAGGATTGAAGGGAGTCGTAGTAGTGTTGATAGGGAGTTCTTAGTAGTTATAATGTATTCTTTTCAGATTAATTCTTAGGATACTTCAGAATCTTAATCTTCCAGTTTTTAGTCATTTTAAATATCAGTGGCTTATAGACATGTAATTTAATAGAGAATTCTTGTTTAGATTATTTTTTTTTCTTTTATGTTGGGGGGAGCTTGTGGGAAGGAATAGGTCAACTTTTACATAAATATGACAGGTATATATTGAAAAGGAATTTATTTGGCTTTCTTTTGGGCTCCTCCATTGCTCTGTAACCAGTAGGTAACGTGTTGTCATTGGTTATTTTTACACCAGGGGAAAATTTTTTATGGCAGCAAAAGTTAGAAACGTTTCTTGATGTACAGTAGTCCCCCTTATCTACGGGGGATACCTCCCAAGACCCTCCATGGATATGTGAAACCACAAAGAGTACTGAGCCTTATATATACTGTGTTTTTTCTATACATACATACCTATGTTAAAGCTTAATTATCAGTAAGAGATGATAAAGATATGATAAAGCTTAATCTCAGTAAGAGATTGACAGCAATAATAATAAAATAGAACAACTATAACTATACTGTGATAAAAGTTATATGAATGTGGTCTCTCTCTAAGTCTCCTATTGTGCTGTCCTCACCCTTCCTCTTGTGATGATGTGAGATGATAAAATGCCCACGTGATGAGACGGAAGGAGGTGAATGACACAGGCATGTGAGGCAGCGCTAGGCCCTGCTGACCTCTGACCCTGCGGTAGGAGGAGGCTCACCTGCTACTGGGCCGCGGTTGACCACGAGTAACTAAACTGCAGAAAGCGAAACCACAGATAAGAGGAAATGACTGTATTTAGTACTCCCTGCCATCCAGGAAGTTCTTTATTGTACAACTTTTATAACTACTTGGTTTGTTCATTATAGTAATTTGTTATTGATGTAACAATCCTCATGAGTCTCTAACTCAGCTGGAAAAACACATCAGATAAGATTCAACAGTATCAAATTCTTCTTAAAGTATGCCTTTCCCAAGAACTTTCTGTAACTTGGGGAAATTGTTTACCCCCCTACTTATTCTTTATACTTTTCAACCCTACGCATGATGTAATAATGCTGTTTTCCTTTTGTTTTTTTGCCTGTTATATTTACATGATCTTTGTGATGTGTGGTCTATATTTTCATTAAGAACTGGCATTTTTTTGTGCTATTTTACATTTTTAAAAATCACTCTGATCAAATTTCTGGTATTTCTCCAATAACTGAATACCAAAATCATAAATATACTACAATTATAAACCTGTAACGATCATGATCGCACCTTGGATGATGAGCTAGAAATATGATTATGAGTTAACACTGTCTCTGAGTTAAAAGCACTTATTTGATTTTATAAATCATTATCTGAAAATTTCTCTTTTCTCCAGTGGGCTTCAGTAACATCATATTGTTTACCGTCAACTAAGTGTATTTTCCCCTTCTCTTTCTCTCTCTCTCTGACAAAAAAAACAAAACAAACAGCTTGATCAAGTCATCCGCCAAAGAAGCCTGTCCAGTTTGGAACTGTTCCTCTCCTGTGCTCAGAAGCAGTTAAGTGCTTTAATAGCTACGGAACCAGTTGACATTGAATGAAGAGGACATGACAAGCGAGCCCACACTGGCAGTGGGCAAGTCAGTAGGTTTCTAAACACACGCTGTGAATTACAGACAGGCTTGTTTTCTTTCCAAATCTTGATTTCCACTTCAGGAGTAAACCAAAAAACATTTAGAACTATCAAGAGATCTAATTTATTTTCTCCTTTTCATTTACTATCATTTTATTAGTAGTAATAGCAACAGAAAGTATGAGGCAACCCAAAAACCATTCAAAATTGCCACATTACCAGCAGTTAATTAAGTAAACTTTATACCACCTTGTGGCCTGTTAATACTGTATGTGGCAAAGAGAGTAAATATCCTTATTTATAACATCACAGGCTCTTAATGAGATTTCTAAGAATGTGATCATTTATTGGATTTCGAGGATGGAGACAGCATGGACTTCAGCATCACCTCTTTATCCGTGTAGCTTGGACATAGCACACTGCTCTGATGGGGATATTCTGATATTACCAGACCTCTTTTCTGTAGTGAGATCTATGTATTTTCACTGGTAACAATTACAAACACTGGACATTAGTTCAACTTTGATCTGACATACCACTTAAAGAAGTATATTTGTAATATATGCTTATTTCCTATCTTTGGTCTTCAACGTCACTATAAATAAAGTCATTTTTCTTACTGTGAACTCAATGTCTAGAAAGAGAATGTAACTAAAAATATATACTTAATTCGGAGCAGAATGCTTCCATGCAAAATCATGAGATTTTTAACATCAAAACTAAAATGTCATTAACATGTATGCCAACGATTTGTCTTGTTTTCTGAAATGCTTCTACTTTCATGGGCTTTGTACTTGCCTGGGATTTCTCGGTGTAATAAAAAGAGCTGTAAAATTGTATTTGGTTATTACTCTCTTCTTTAATCCTTTTTTAAAACTTAATATTCTTCTTTAAAAATTTTTCTTACTTAAATTTCTATATCCATGGATCTCCCTAAATATTTACAGTAGTATTTACCAAGATTTTTTAAATGTTAATGACTGCTTGGTTTTCTCTTACAAATTAAATAAGAAATAAGGCAAGTAGGCCACTGACTTAAGTGCAGCCTAGTAGAGAGGGGAGGAGAGCTTTTAATTCAGGAGCAAGCCAGTAAGACAATGTTTTGGTCATATTTAAAATCACTTGACTGTCATCAAATTTAAAATGATAGGATATTTTACAAGTTACTTTATTTTAGATGAAAATGAAGCACAGAGGTCACTGAAACTAAGATTCAGAGAGACTTAGATGCAGAGATAGTAGAAATGTCAAAGAGAATATAATAGTCTGCACTGCTCTTTCACACCTTACCACCATAGAATGATTTTTTCTTCTTCCATTTGGGGTCACACCTTTGCTGTTGACATAGACTGATTGTTGAATGAAGTAATTTGGAACAAATTGATACCGATCAGTCCATGACCATTTGCACAACACCCAGCACGCACAATAATAAACTCTTGGATTGCTTTTTTCCACAGAGCTGACCTTAAAGATAACTCAGAATAATCACCTGGGTGTAGAACTGAATACATTAATCCTTCCAAACTGAATTAGGTAATAATCTTTTCAGTGGTGTTCAGGTTAGAGATTTCCACACGGAGAATGGTATTCTGTTTTTGCTGTGGTTACCAGAAGTACATAGACCATCTCGGGTAGTAGTCACTGAGAGAATTAGATGATTAAGTGTTGTGCTCTGACCAAAGGTAAGAGTTTTTCCCTGAAAAACATAAGCCCAAAGTCTCAAAGAGTAGTCAAATGTTTTACATTTAAAATTTTCTTTGCCCATTATGTGGTTTCCTTTACTCTTCTTAGAGAGCATTTCTGACCTTTATGTTGAATAAGGCACCATTTTGAAAGGCTGAAAGTAAGAGAACCATTAGATGTTTTGAATGATAACTGACTGCGTTCTTAGTAGCATGCTTGATAGAAAAGTCCCTTCCCCCCAAAATGACTGCTTTACGCCAGCTCTTTTCCCGTTACCTCAATAACCCTGGGAAGGAGAGGGCACACCCATATTTATTAGTGGAGAGGGTTACGTGTTATTTGCCCCTGATGACCAGTTGCAGTTGGGCTTTCAGCACGTGGTTTTGCTCTTCCTGGTGCCCTGGATTTATCTAATATTCTCTCCATGAGAAACTGCCTGGAAGATCCTATCTCATAGTCTTATCACATTATCTTAACCTTTTAAGAAGGAGACTAGGCCCCCTTATTAACCTAGTTGGAATTCTAGCTCTGCCACTTTCTAGATGCGGGATGTTGGACAAGTTGCCTAACCAGTTTGAGTCTCAGTTTTCTCTTTTGTGAGGTGGAAATAGTGATTTTGACAGGCTTTTGTAAAATGCCCCATATAGTAGACCTCACTAGTGTGACCACCAGTTCACAATAATATTTCCCTTTCTCTGGGAACTGCCCGCAAAATACAGGTGTGATTGCCCACAAACAGTAGCTAAACAATATTATTCTGCCCCTGTGACCTTGACTGACCCACAGGTGAAGACTTGACCCCAGGTAGGCCTCCTGTTAAGGGTCATAGATGAGACACTTCAGTTACTTTACCCCGGGGAGACAGACATGAACTCTACTTCTGAGGTCACAGGGCCCTGATCCCTGCCTATCTAAATATTCTTCCTCTGTGCCAGGACCACTTACTTCCTTCCCTTAAACTGGCCAGAGCCAGTTCCTATTATGTACAACCAAAAAAAATACTAACCACGGCCATCCAGCCCAGAGTCGAGCACATAATCTTTGGATGCTCAGCCCTCGTAAATTCTTCATTTCCTGCACCATAATAATCCGCATCCAAAATGGGAACACTCTGATTTATTTTAAGGAATGTTAAAAATATAAACCAAAGCCCCTATTGTCTAACAAAGCCGAGTAAATCACAGATAACCTAAACTATGAGCAAATAGTACCCTGTTTAGTTCTCTGTCACTCAGAACGTGGAGTAGAGGTTTAAACTCAGCTTTGCTAAATGCTGATTCATGTTCTGAAACAAAGGAACCTAGCTCATGGATTGCTTTGAAATCAAAACCAGAACACCGTCCTCATGATTGGTGTTATTCTGCACTGAGTCAGGTGTCTATGATTATTTTTTTTTTAACTTGACAGTTAAACCAAATGGAATCGGGAAATATCTACACTTTAAAAGAGTAGAAATAAAAGAATTGTTCATTCACTGAATTAAAAATAAACTTTGTGTAATAAATCCTGGATAAGAAGGGAAAAAGCCCTAAGTACAAACCTGGAAAACATTTTTAAAACTCCAAAAGAAAAAGGAGAGTTGGATCAAAGCACTTAGCTCCTAGTACTCTGTTTACACACCAGTAAACAACTCTACTGTGTCTCCAAAAACTCCACTAACAAGAAGCAGAAAGCCAACGTGTCGTGAATCCACGGGCTGCCGTAGGGATCACCACCAGCATCGTGGAGTAGGACGGCAGAAACAGCGTATGAGAATTCACTGCTATGACTGCCAGAATTCTTTTTTTTAAGCCAGGCAAAAGTAAAACTGTTCCCTTTATTAACTGAAAAATAAACACATTTTAGACATCCAGTCTGCCATAATGCAGGGACTACCTGGGCGTCGGTCACTGGTATTGGAATATATCAATAGAAAAGAGCTGGTGAATTTTTCTGTTTTCATCTAGTTTTCTGTTTCTTTTTCTCAGAAGCATCCATTCTCACAGTTGATGTTTAAATTCCACCCCCCCCGTGGTCAGCATGCATACCGGTATTTTCCTGGGGAGTTCTCCCAGAATTAATATTTTGTGTTATTTGTCATGAATAATTAAGAGTCTGTTATTTTTCATATCTCCTTCTGAAGGAATAGCCCACACATTTTTCTTTTTTATGGTATCATTGATATTTAATCTTACAGAGGTTTCATGTGAGCAGCATTGTGGTTACTAGATTCCCCCCATTATCAAGTCCCCACACACACCCCATTACGGTCACTGACCATCACCGTAGTAAGATGCCATGGAGTCACTACTTGTCTTCTCTGTGTTTTACTGCCTTCCCCATGCCCCCCCTATATTACATGTGCTGATTCATAATACCTCTTAACCCCCTTCTCCCTCCCACCCCACCCACCCTCCTCAGGCCCTTTTCCTTTGGTAACCGCTAGTCCATTCTTTGGTTTTGTGAGTCTGCTGCTGTTTTGTTCCTTCAGTTTTTGCTTTGTTGTTATACTCCACAAATGAGTGAAATCATTTGACACTTGTCTTTCTCCACCTGGCTTATTTCACTGAGCATAATATCCTCCAGCTCCATCCATGTTGTTGCAAATGGTAGGATTTATTTTCTTCTTATGGCTGAATAATATTCCATTGTGTATATGTACCATATCTTCTTTATCCATTCATCTACTGATGGACACTTGGGTTGCTTCAATATCTTGGCTATTGTAAATACTGCTGCGATAAACATAGGGGTGCATATATCTTTTGAATCAGGGATCTTGTTTTCTTTGGGTAAATTCCTAGGAGTGGAATTCCTGGGTCAAATGGTATTTCTATTTTGAGTTTTTTAAGGAACCTCCATACTGCTTTTCACAGTGGTTCAACTAATTTGCATTCCCACCAGCAGTGTAGGAGGGTTCCCCATTCTCTGCATCCTCACCAACATTTGTTGTTCTTAGTCTTTTGGATGTTGGCCATCCTAACTGGTGTGAAGTGATATCTCATTGTGGTTTTAATTTGCATTTCCCTGATGATTAGTGGTGTGGAGCATCTTTTCATGTGTCTGTTGGCCATCTGAATTTCTTCTTTGGAGAATTGATTCTTCATATCCTCTGCCCATTTTTTAATCGGTTTATTTGCTTTTTGGGTGTTGAGGCATGTAAGTTCTTTATATATTTTGGATGTTCACCCCTTGTCGGATATGTAATTTAGAAACATATTCTCCCATACTGTAGGATGCCTTTTTGTTCTGTTGATGGTGTCCTTTGCCATACAGAAGCTTTTTAGTTTGATGTAGTCCCATGTGTTCATTTTTACTTTTATTTCCCTGGCTCAAGGAGATGCATTCAGGAAGAAGTTGCTCATGCTCATATTCAGGAGATTTTTGCCTGTGTTGTCTTCTAAGAGTTTTATGGTTTCATGACTTACATTCAGGTCTTTGATCCATTTCGAGTTTACTTTTGTGTATGGAGTGAGGCAGTAATCCAGTTTCATTCTATTGCATATAACTGTCCAGTTTTGCCAACACCAGTTGTTGAAGAGACTGTTATTTCCCCATTGTATATCCATGGCTCCTTTGTTGTATATTAATGGACCATATATGGTTGGGTTTATATCTGGGCTCTCTAGTCTGTTCCATTGATCTATGGGTATGTTCTTGTCCCAGTACCAAATTGTCTTGATTACTGTGGCTTTGTAGTAGAGTTTGAAGTTGGGAAGCATAATCCCCCATTCTTTATTCTTCCTTCTAAGGATTGTTTTGGCCATTTGGGGTCTTTTGTGGTTCCATATGAATTTTAGAACTGTTTGTTCCAGTTCATTGAAGAATGCTGCTGGTATTTTGATAGAAATTGCATTGAATCTGTAGATTGCTTTAGGTAGGATGGCCATTTTGACAATATTAATTCTTCCTAACCATGAGCATAGGATGTATTTCCATTTATTAGTGTCTTCTTTAATTTCTCTCAAGAGTGTCTTGTAGTTTTTAGAGTATAGGTCTTTCACTATCTTGGTTAGGTTTGTTCCTAGGTATTTTATTCTTTTTGATGCAGTTGTAAATGGAATTGTTTTCCTAATTTCTCTTTCTGCTAGTCCACCGTTAGTGTATAGGAATGCAGTGGATTTCTATGTATTAATTTTGTATCCTGCAAATTTGCTGAATTCAGATACTAGTTCTAGTAGTTTTGGAGTGGATTTTTTAGGGTTTTTTGTGTACAACATCATGTCATCTGCAAACAGTGACAGTTTAACTTGTTCTTTGCTGATCTGGATACCTTTTATTTCTTTGTGTTGTCTGATTGCTCTGGCTAGGACCTCCAGTACTATGTTGAATAAAAGTGGGGAGAGTGGGCATCCTTGTCTTATTCCCAGTCTTAGAGGAAAAGCTTTCAGCTTCTCGCTGTTAAGTATGATGTTGGCTGTGTGCTTGTTGTATATGGCCTTTATTATGTTGAGGTACTTGCCCTCTGTACCCATTTTGTTCACATCTGTTTTTTTTTTATTGCATCCTGACAGCATTTCATAATGCCTAGCATATGGTGATGGACTTAGTGTATAAATGAGTGAGTTCATAAATAATCAGATCAATCATTCATTACACCTATAATGTTAATAGATCGACCAATCCTGAGCTAATAGATTCTGACTACTAATTTAAAGATTAGCTAAAATTGCTGTGTTTCTAAATGAGGTCCCGTAAAAAAGTTAAATTTAACTCTCATAAAACATCCTTCTGTGCACCAAGAAAACTTCTGAACACTAAAATGAATTCTGCATTTCCAAATGCTACTAGACTAAATCACTAAATCACAGCTACTAGAGTGCTACTAAATTGACAGAAATGTGCTACCCAAACTTAGAAGATCCTTGAACAATATAAGTAGGAAGAACACATGGAAAATCATATGGCGTAGAGAGGTGCCTGGCCATAAAAATAAAAAAGAATCTCCCACTGAGTGGTCTGTAGTGTAAACATTAGACTTACTAGTCCTGGGCCATCAGGTTTCAGTTACAACAAAGAGGGTGGAAGAAAGTTTGGAGAAGTGAATGCATACATGGGGTTTTGTGACCGAGAGGAGGGGATTCAGAGGGCCCAGCAGGAGTTGTGGGTGAGGACAGGAGAGGTGTTTGGCTGTGGGTCTGATCAGGGTCTGTCCATGGCCATGTGGTGTAAGAGTCCTGGTGATACTGGATGCCAAAGAATATCTGACAGTCTTTTTAAAATCCATCTATGTCTCCCAATTGTGATACAATTGTGGCCTTCTATTTTTGAGAACTACACAGAAATCAAGGAACAAACTCATTCAAAAGGTAGGAAGACTTGACGCAGTCCTGGCAAATACTCAGTTCTCAGAAGTCTGGGAGCTTGATTTAAAAAGAAAAAACTGAAGCCACAGAATGTAAAAATCACTGACTTCAACACAGCTCAGACACTGAAAGAGATTATAGGAAATTCCGTGTGGCAAGATATATGTATGTAATGAATTTTGAGTTTTTGCTCTTTTGTGTAGGTACTCTTTTCTAGCATGTTAGTAACCATTGGGAAGTGAAGAGGACTACCTTGCATGAAACATACTTTTCCTGTAATACTTTTATTTTTGTCTGAATCCTATAACTGCCAAAAATAGAAATGTTCAATTTAAACTATAAAAATCTTAAGCAGTGATTCACTTAGTAAAACTTTATTTTCTCAGTGAGCTATTCTTTAAAATTCATTTTACTAATTTTACTGGCAAAACTATGTTTTTAGGTTCATGGACTTTTAGAGAGCTACAAATAAGCAACACATTTTATTTCTCTTTTAATTGTCTTCCCCCCCCAAAAAAAATGGGGAACTTCTACACATTGTATCAAATCAAAATTGGCATATTAGTAGCACTTTTATAAAGTGAGGTCAACTGGGTAGAAATGTCAAGTCAGGTATTTTAGAAAACTCTAGATTGCAGGGAATCCAGATAAATATTCAGCTACAGCTACTGAAAAGTAAGATATGTTTACTTTTTGATGAGTGACATTCAAAGTGTCACAGCGATGCTACCTACTATAAACCCTTTGTTATGTTGGCAGTTTCTCACATAAAGAATACTTGTGTTCAGAAATGTGTTTTATCTGTACTCCTTAGCATTTGACTTGCATATTCTCTATCATATATATTAAGTATTCTACCGGAGAAGCTATATATTCTATATAACCCATAAAGCAGGGTTCTGTAGACCTTAACCTTAAATGTAGCAGGGCTGGTCCCCTCGTGTTTTTATTCTCTCTTCCTATGTGAACTCTTCAGATTCCATGGCTTTGTATACTTTCCATATACTTAAGGCCATCAAATTTGTATCTCCAGCCCTCTTCTCTTAAATTCAGAGTCCTATAATCAGCTGCCTACTTGGTATTTCCACTTGGAGATGGTACTTAGCATATCAAAACAGTGATCTCCGTTGCTCCCCCACCTCTGCCACCCAACGGTCTTCTCTTGTCCTTTCTAATATTTCCCATCCCAATGAATGTAACTCTCACCCCCGTCGTCCCCGCCATTTCTCTCTTTTTTTACCCCTCACCCCCTACTGCAAATTCAGTCCTGTTGGCTTTATCCTAAGACTTAGCTTGAATCCATCTACTTTTTTCCATTCATTCTTACTACGACCTACCTCATGAAAGCTTTTATTATCTCTTGCCTAGACTTTTGAAATAGTCTCATAAGTGAGCCTTTGCTCCCATTCTTGCCCCTAAATAATCACTTCTGCACATTCCAGCTAATGATCTCCTAGGACCTACATTTATTGAACCATCGAATGCCTCTCTGGAAAAAGGCATTCATCGTTTCACTTCGGATGCTAAGAACACACACAACGGGGTAGGAATAGATTCAGATCGTTTGTGGTGGTTTCTGGCATCCTGGCAGGGACACTGACAGGACTGGGTTTAGAGTGTGAAATCAAGGGAGTTGATGAAAAGGAGCAAGTTGGTAAATGAATGGCCAAGCGATCTGCAGGTCTCCAGCGGGTCTGTGTGTAACCTTAGGGGGCCAGCTGCTTCCTCTTCCACCCCCTTTTCTTCTGTATGGCTTAAAGTTTGACCTGCCTGCTTCTCTTTACTATTGCATAGTTTTTAAACCAGAGTGTCTCTCTTTGAAGGTTTACTGTGGAACAGAACTCAGCATTATAAATATCCAGTCTCTTCGATAATCCTTTAAAGATCGGTTATGAATTTTATTTATGATTGTAGGAAAAGTGGAATTAAAAAGGCACCCCCTTCTTTACCCTGTAGCCTTGAGCTAATGGTGAATCTTTCGTACAGAATCGTATATATTACAGATGAATATGCAGCTTCAGGCTATTCTGGGCCTTTCCTGTAGAGTGTAGACTAAATAGGACCTAGGTACAGGGTAATAAAAAAAGCCTTGGTTTGAGGTACAAAGCACCAACATTGTCTCAGCCTTGATTAGCCTTTTGTGGGGGGGGATCCGGGGCTTCTCTGCCCTCATGAAAAGTTGATTGTCTCATCTCCTTGCCATGTGGCACCATCAATCCTGCCATTATGGTGAACACTGACAAATAACAAGGTAGGAGGCGTAAACAGGATGGGGGTGAGGGAAGGGAAACAGCAAAATCCAGAGAGACTCGAAGCAGGAGCAGTCAGTACGGAAAGGGCCATCTCATTGCCTGTTCTATCTGGCTCAGGCAACAGTTCCAGCCTTTCGTCAATAGCTGTTACATATACTGAATATTATATATACAGTTGACTAATAGAAGTACTTGAGAGGCAGAATGTGTCAAGTAACCACTGGGGCAATCAAGCTTGCCTCTGCTATGAAATGGAGAACCCGGGACCAGAAGGTGGGAGTGATTCCATTCCATGAAATAATTTAAGTTAGTCCAAACACGGAATGGAAGTAAAAGCATGAGATGGTGTTCAGCCTTATATTTTGTGCTATAAGCATTTTTGCATATTTCTGACTCTTAAAAAATAAGAGAAAATAAGAGGAAGCTCATATCTTAGTATGCTCAGTGAGAAGGAAAAATTATAATTGGATTCATTTACCAATCATTTAGCAGTGCTTCCAGATAGATCTTTCAGAGATGATGGAAACTTTCTCTATGTGCATTGTCTAAAATGGTAGCCATCAGCTATATGTGGCTATTGCACACTTGACATGTGGCTAGCATGACTGAGGAAACTCAATTTTTAATTTAATTTTGACTAAATTTAAATTTATATGGCTACATGTAACTAGTAGCTACCATACTGGAGTGTGTGAATCTAGAAATTCCCTTGCCAGGGAGAAACGGTGACTGGATTATGGCCCCTGATCTTTAAGACAATCATATTTGTTTCCTCCCATCCTTCTTAAGATGGGTGTGGGGAGGAGGCATCTCCTTACTACAAGCACATGTGAAAACGCTCTAAGGAAAGGTATCTCACCTCAGAAGGTGGAGAAGGCAGTACTGTTGATGATTGTTTGGTTTTATCACAAACAAAGTGTGCAAGAGACCCTTGAATAACCCTGACCACCATATGACTCTTGGAGCTAGGAGCATTTCAAATGTAATGCCTGCAAAGAGAAGGCATAGCCCTGATCTTTGCCCAAAATAATACTTAAAATCAGAAACTCATCTGTGAAGTTTGAGGAACTACGATAGATTCAGGTTTGGCTTGCTTTGGAGAGGGACCTGGAAAATCAGTATGACTTTAATTATAAAAGTTTAGCAGATTGAACAACCTCAATAATTTGAATAATTTTCAAATTAATTCAGAGTATTATTCAATTCAGGGTAATTCAAATTATTCATTATTCAGAAATTAAATAATAAGGATTCAGACTTCTAATTAATGGGCTTTTGATTAATGAAAAATAATGTCTAATTAGTTAGGAGTCTTCAAAGATATTTATTCACACCTCTTCCCCAATAATTGAATTTGTTGAAAAGTAGCTTTATTATTTCATGCATTGTGCCGGACATATTACAACTAGTTAATGCTTTTAACAGTTGTTTTAAAGAAGAGGAAACTAGAGCTCAGAGAGCTTCAGTACCTCATCAGTGATCCATTTTTTGTAATGTGGGAAGCTGGGTTCCAACCCAGGTCTGCCTGATAACAAAGCCCGCACTTTCCAGAAGATGGAATATTTCCTTTGCCAGCTGTATTCACCTATTTAACCTAGCCACTCGGTCTGTGTGGATTTACTTTCGGAATATATCTCCCACAAAACGACGCTGATCTTTCTCAGTACAAGCTCCAGGTACAGCCTCTTGGCAACCAGTCTAGGCTGAGTAGTTCGTCACAAAGCCTGCACTAAGCCCTGTGATTTATGGGAGTGTCAGGACTTATGCTGACAGGTCAGAGTTGTGGGAAAATCATTTCCCTTCTAAGCAAAATTCCATTTAATTGCTATCATTTAGCTGGTGGGGAAAGATTTATGACCCACAGCTCAAGCAAATCGATACTCCTTAATACTGTGATTTAACCTGGAGAAACATGAGCTAAATGACAAGAAAGACTGGTTGGAATATAAGAAATCAACTACTATATTATTAACTAATATAATGTAACCATATAGATTCTTCCAGAAGACTGATCTTCTCCCAAGCTCGAATCAATTCTTAAGGGAAATCATCAGTCCAAATCAATACCTTGATGGTGTGATGGGCAGTAAAACCTTGCATTTTCAGAAAAGAAAGTGGAAATGGCGGAATAAAATCACTTAATGCTATTCTAAATCTGAGTCATAGAGCACAACACACGGCCAAGAATCACTAGCTGCTTTCCTCAAATTTTACCTATTACTTGAAAATGATCCAGCCCACCGGTGATAGGAACATCAGAAATTACATCAAGTATTAAGAATTTGGAAATACACGATGGAGTATTTTTCCCAATGTAAAACTTTACTGACAGATTTGTTATGCAGGATGGAGCCAGGCTGTCTGGGTTCAAGTCCCATGTTCATCATTTGCCAGCCTGATACTTAACCTCCCCCATGCCTCAGTTTCCTCAGTTATAGAAAGATACTAGAACTCACTTCATAAGGTTGTTAGAAGGTTGTAATGGCATGAAAATAATGTCTGACCCATAGTCATGAGTTTATGTTCTGTATTCATAAAGAAAAAAAGTTGCTGTTTACATCATCTTTACTTAAAATATTTTCATTACATAATTTTTTATAATATTTTCATATTGCCAAAAAAGTCCTTTTTTTAGCTTTTAAAAGTACTCCCGTTACATTGATTCATTTGTTCTTACTGATAGTTTTTCTCTTCTGTTAAACCAGAAGAGAGTTTCTGTTAATTTTTCTGGGAAGCATTTATCTGTCGGTCATCTTTCAGCCAGATGTCCCATTAGCTTCTAAGTAAGAAGCTTATAAAACATCTTCAGAGAGGGTGCACAATAATGCTTTACTGAATGAGCTTATTTTCTGAGAACAGCAAATATTTTGAGAATTCTGAAATTCGCTTTTCTTCCGTTATCTAAAATTAGGCGGTGAGCCATCTCCCTGTCGGGTGGCCCCCCTGGGTCACTCTTGCGACCGCCTCATGTTTGTGTACCTTCAGCAGGCTTGCTCCCTTAATCCCTTCCCCTCCCCTCCCCTCCTCCTCTGCTGCACTCCTGTCTGCTGTGAAGAGTGGTGACAAATGCTAATCTGAACTAGACCGCAGTCATGTGAAGTCAGATGGAGGCCTTGGCCTTGTATCAAACCTAAAGCAGAGGGAAAGGGTGGAAACTGCCGTCTTGTAAATAGCGAGCCACCCAGGGCGTGAGCCCTGAAAACATGTAAATAACACTATGTCCCATATGCTTTATTTCTCAATTTTGCCATGCTTCCTCTGCCAGCTAGTTTAACTGAGTATGATTTGCAGTGTTATTTTACTGAACATTTTTTCGACAATTTGAGTACAGTTCTGAATTTAATATTAAATCCTCTTCTGGCTCAGCAGATTGCAAAATTGCACGCTCTGTCTACACATCAAATCCTAGGTCGGGAGGGGAATTCAGACGTCCCTTAGTCCAGCACCAGAAAGTACTGTGTTTCCCAGAGCAGATGGTATTTCAGACTATCCTAAAGGACATCCATACAAGAAGATTAATTATGTTATTAAAGACACTTTCACACAAAGGCTAAAATTAAGCTTGGTTCCTTTTTCTTATAAATTCCTATCATTTTTTTCTTTCTTGTTCAAGGATCTCTGGCCAACTCCAATGGCCGGACCAGGAAGTTTAATCACACCTCTATGACTAAGAGGGAAAATAAATATCATAAAATATGTTAACAATTTAGTTGTTCTAAATTCTTTGTGTCGGCTTTTAAGTGTCAGGTTTGAGATTGGTCCATTTTTTAATCCATCAAGGACCCAGTGTTGAAAAAATCCCAGAGAAAAGCTATTCTAAAGAACTCAGAGAATTAACTCAATTCTGGCCACCCTTTCTATGGAGGTTTGGGGATGACCAGAAACTACATTGTTGCAACTCTTCAAGCTTTGGCCTAGCGTGAATTTAAATCTTAATTATATTACATTATATTTTCCTAAGAATTCTCTAAGAAAAAAAAAAGTACATGGTCTAAGGAAGGAAAAATTGCTTTAAGCAAAGTCCCAATGGTTGAGTGCTATATATTTAGTGACAGAATGAAGATTTACTTTTGAACAGCATTTTAATCAGCTTTCCATGGGGTCTTCTATCATCACAGTTTATTATTAGAGTTGTTCATCAGCTATAAGTTGACACAAAAACAATAGATTGTTATAAAATTTTAGACACATGGCATCTTAAAGTTGTTTTAAAATACACCTATCGATTTTAATGTTAGGTACATTAAAAAAGTATTCAAACTGAAGAATTCTTCATAATCAGCATCTAAGATATTTTATATATGATTAAGTAGTTTCTTCAATTTATCTTTTTATGATTTCCCCTCTTAAAAGAAGCTTATTGCTCTGTTGCATATTTCTTTAGAAACCGTCTAAACTGTATAGTAGAGACTTCTGGTCTTATTCTATCCAGTTCTGTGTCTGGGATGTAAAATAGGTTGTATTTCCCTAAACCATGGCTGTAAGAGCAATGCTATAGTACTAGTGGGCTGTGAGCGGAAATGCTGTGTATCATGTCCACATCAAAACGTCTAATTACTGCCACCAGACCCACCAGCCCAAACTGCCTTCCTGTGCTGGTTGACAGTGGAGGAGATCTTGTGTTGAAATTGTACAGACGACTTCCGGGAAGATGGCGGTGTGAGCAGGGCGGCAGAAATCTCCTCCCAACACTATATTTATCTACGAAAACACAGAAAATACATCTATTCCTAAAAGAGAGACGAGAATACACAGGAAAGCGCACAGCGTGCAGCTACACCCGAGAGGACTCGGCACCCCAAGAGGCGGGTAAGATACGGAGCCGCGACCCGGCGGGACCCGAGCCCTCCCCACCCCAGCGCACCGGCGGGAGGAGAGGATTCAGAGCCGGGAGGGAGTGGAAGTGCACCCCGCGAAGTAGCCAGCCCCGGTGATCTGCGCAGGGAGCGCTGACCCACATTGCGCAGTGCAGCGGAGATTGGAGAGACAGAGGGGCAGGATCTGAGCGGGAACGCGCCAGGGGGCTTGCAGCCGGCTCCGGGAAGGAAAAAAAAAGTGCGCGCTTTCCTCAGCGGTCTTAAAGAGACAGGAGCCCAGCGGAGGAGCCGGATCGCCCCAGCACACTCAGCCCAGCAGGCTGGGAGTCCTGGGGAGTTTCAGACGCCTTAGCTGGCGACTGAGGAAGCGTAGCCATACTTAACCCTTCTCACTGGGATCAACAGCCTCCTATTCGTTCCCACCCCAGCCAGAGCGATAAAGGGCCCTGCGGAGCGGCACAGTCACAGCTGTGGAATAGTGGGGCAATAGCGCCACCTAGAGCATTCCCACAGAATCTACGTCTGGTGGGCATTTTTTTTGTTTTGTTTTGTTTTGTTTTTTGTTTTGTTTTTGTTTTTTCTTTCTTTTTTCTTTTTTTCTTTCTTTCTTTCTTTTTTTTGTTTTTTCTCTTTTTTTTTCTCTTTTTTTTCTTCTCTTTTTAAAGTCTTAAAGAGCCCAGCTGACATACGTGGCAACTATCAGTGACCAAATTATATAGCCATGAAAAGACAGAGGAATATGGTTCAGACCAAAATCAACCAGACAAACCCAGAGAGGGAGTCTGAAGGGATGGAAATGCACAGCCTCCCTGAAAAAGAATTCAGAATAAAAGTCATAACCATGCTGATGGACCTACAGAGAAATGTGCAAGAGCTGAGGGAGGAAGTGAGGGAACTGAGGAAAGACAATACAGAAATCAGACAAGCGATCGACGGGCTTAACAGCAGAATGGATGAGATGCGAGAGACTGTTAATGGAATAGGAAACAGAGAACAGGAGTACAGAGCAGCTGAGGCAGAGAGAGATAAAAGGATTTCTAGGAATGAAAGAATATTAAGAGAACTGTGTGACCAATCCAAACGGAACAATATTCGCATTATAGGAGTACCAGAGGAAGAAGAGAGAGAAAAGGGATAGAAAGTGTCTTTGAAGAAATAATTGCTGAAAACTTTCCCTCGCTGGGGAAGGAAGTAGTCTCGCAGTCCACCGAAGCTCATAGATCTCCCAACACAAGGGACCCAAGGAAGACAACACCAAGACATAATAATTAAGATGGCAAAGATCAAAGATAAAGACAGGGTATTAAAGGCAGCTAGAGAGAGAAAAAAGATCACCTACAAAGGAAAACCCATCAGACTATCATCAGACTTCTCAACAGAAACCTTACAGGCCAGAAGAGAATGGCATGATATATTTAACGTAATGAAACAGAAGGGCCTCGAACCAAGAATATTGTATCCAGCACGATTATCATTTAAATATGATGGAGGGATTAAACAATTTCCAGATAAACGAAAGTTAAGAGAATTTGCGTCTCATAAACCACCACTGCAGGATATCTTAAATGGACTGCTCTAGATGGAAGCACACCTAAGGCTAAAAAGATGTCACCAGAGGGAAAAAAAAATAATAGCAAAGAAAGCAGACCATCCAAATACCAACTAAAGGCAAAGAATAAAACACCTATTATAGAAAGAATGGAGGAGGAGGAATAAGAAGGGAGAGAAAGAAACATCAGACTGTGTTTACAATAACTTAACAAGAAAGTTAAGTTAGAGTGTTAGATAGTAAAGAAGCAACCCTTGAACCCTTGGTAAACACGAATCTAAAGCCAGCAATGGCAATAAGTACATACCTATCAATAATCACCCTAAATGTAAATGGACTGAATGCACCAATCAAAAGACACAGAGTAACAGAATGGATAAAAAAGCAAGACCCATCTATATGCTGCCTACAAGAAACTCACCTCAAATCCAAAGATATACACAGACTAAAAATGAAGGGATGGAAAAAGATATTTCATGCAAACAACAAAGAGAAAAAGCAGGTGTTGCAGTACTTGTATCAGACAAAATAGACTTCAAAACGAAGAAAGTAGCAAAAGATAAAGAAGGACATTACATAATGATAAAGGGGTCAGTCCAACAAGAAGATATAACCATTATAAATATATATGCACCCAACACAGGAGCGCCAGCATATGTGAGACAAATACTAACAGAATTAAAGGAGGAAATAGACAGCAATGCATTCATCTTAGGAGACTTCAACACACCACTCACTCCAGAGGACAGATCAACCAGACAGAAAATAAGTAAAGACACAGAGGCACTGAACAACACACTAGAACAGATGGACCTAACAGACATCTACAGAACTCTACACCCAAAAGCAACAGGATACACATTCTTCTCAAGTGCACATGGAACATTTTCCAGAATAGACCACATACTAGGCCACAAAAAGAACCTCAGTAATTTCAAAAATATTGAAATCCTACCAAGCAACTTCTCAGATCACCAAGGTATAAAACTAGAAATAAATTTTAGAAAGAAATCAAAAAGGCTCACAAATACATGGAGACTTAACAACACTCTCCTAATTAATCAATGGGTTAACGACCAAATCAAAACAGAAATCAAAGAATATATGGAGACTAATGACAACAACAACACAAAGCCACAACTTCTGTGGGATGCAGCAAAGGCAGTTCTAAGAGGAAAGTATATTGCAATCCAGGCCTATTTAAAGAAGGAGGAACATTCCCAAATGAATAGTCTAAAGACACAATTACTGAAATTGAAAAAAGAAGAACAAATGAGGCCCAAAGTCACCAGAAGGAGGGACATAATAAAGATTAGAGAAGAAATAAATAAAATTGAGAAGAATAAAACAATAGAAAAAATCAATAAAACCAAGAGCTGGTTCTTTGAAAAAATAAACAAAATAGATAAACCCTAGCCAGACTCATTAAGAGAAAAAGAGAATCTACACACATAAACACAATCAGAAATGAGAAAGGAAAAATCACGACAGACCCCACAGAAATACAAAGAATCATAAGAGAATATTATGAGAATCTATATGCTAACAAGCTGGAAAACCTAGAAGAAATGGACAACTTCTTAGAAAAATACAACCTTCCAAGACTGACCAAGCAAGAAACAGAAAAACTAAACAGACCAATCACCAGTGACGAAATCGAATTGGTAATCAAAAAACTACCCAAGAACAAAACCCCTGGGCCTGATGGATTCACCTCTGAATTCTACCAGACATATAGAGAAGAAATAACACCGATTCTCCTTAAAGTTTTCCAAAAAATAGAAGAGGAGGGAATACTTCCAAACTCATTCTATGAAGCCAGCATCACTCTAATACCAAAACCGGGCAAAGACCTCACCAAAAAAGAAAATTACAGACCAATATCCCTGATGAACGTAGATGCAAAAATACTCAACAAAATATTAGCAAACCGAATTCAAAAATACATCAAGAGGATCATACACCATGATCAAGTGGGATTCATCCCAGGGATGCAAGGATGGTACAACATTCGAAAATCCATCAACATCATCCACCACATCAACAAAAAGAAGAACAAAAACCACATGATCATCTCCATAGATGCTGAAAAAGCATTTGACAAAATTCAGCATCCATTCCTGATTAAAACTCTCAACAAAATGGGTATAGAGGGCAAGTACCTCAACATCATAAAGGCTATATATGACAAACCCACAGCTAACATCATACTTAACGGCGAGACGCTGAAAGCTTTTCATCTAAGATCGGGAACAAGACAAGGATGCCCACTCTCTCCACTGTTATTCAACATAGTACTGGAGGTCCTAGCCACAGCAATCAGACAAAACAAAGACATACAAGGCATCCAGATTGGTAAAGAAGAAGTCAAATTGTCACTATTTGCAGATGACATGATACTGTACATAAAAAACCCTAAAGATTCCATTCCAAAACTACTAGAACTAATATCTGAATTCAGCAAAGTTGCAGGATACAAAATTAACACACAGAAATCTGTTGCTTTCCTATACACTAATGATGAACTAACAGAAAGAGAAATCAGAAAAACAATTCCATTCACAATTGCATCAAAAAGAATAAAATACCTAGGAATAAACCTAACGAAGGAAGTGAAAGACCTGTACTCTGAAAACTACAAGACACTCCTAAGAGAAATTAAAGAGGACACTAACAAATGGAAAAGCATCCCATGCTCTTGGCTAGGAAGAATCAATATTGTCAAAATGGCTATACTACCTAAAGCAATCTACAGATTCAATGCAATCCCTATCAAACTACCAACAGCTTTCTTCAATGAACTGGAACAAATAATTCTAAAATTCATATGGAACCACAAAAGACCCCGAATAGCCAAAGCAATCCTGAGAAGGAGGAATAAAACAGGGGGAATTACACTCCCTGACTTCAAGCTCTACTACAAAGCCACAGTAATCAAGACAATTTGGTATTGGCACAAAAACAGACCCACAGACCAGTGGAACAGAATAGAAAATCCAAACATTAACCCAAACATATACAGTCAATTAATATTTGATAAAAGTGCCTTGGATATACAATGGGGAGATGACAGCCTGTTCAGCAGCTGGTGCTGGAAAAACTGGACAGCTACATGTAAGAGAATGAAACTGGACTACTGTCTAGCCCCATACACAAAGGTAAACTCAAGGTGGATCAAAGACTTGAATGTAAGACATGAAACCATAAAACTCTTAGAAAAAAACATAGGCAAAAATCTCTTGGACATAAACATGAGCAACTTCTTCATGAACATATCTCCCGGGCAAGGGAAACAAAAGCAAAAATGAACAAGTGGGACTATATCAAGCTGAAAAGCTTCTGTACAGCAAAGGACACCATCAGTAGAACAAAAAGACATCCTACAGTATGGGAGAATATATTCATAAAAAACGTATCTGATAAAGGGTTGACATCCAAAATATATAAAGAACTCATGCACCTTAACAAACAGAAAGCAAATAATCCAATTAAGAAATGGGCAGAGGACATGAATAGACACTTCTCCAAAGAAGAAATTCAGATGGCCAACAGGCACATGAAAAGATGCTCCACATCGCTAATCATCAGAGAAATGCAGATTAAAACCACAATGAGATATCACCTCACACCAGTGAGGATGGCCAACATCCAAAACACAAACAACAACAAATGTTGGCGAGGATGTGGAGAAAAGGGAACCCTCCTACACTGCTGGTGGGACTGCAAATTAGTTCAACCATTGTGGAAAGCAGTATGGAGGTTCCTCAAAAAACTCAAAATAGAAATACCATTTGACCCAGGAATTCCACTCCTAGGAATTTACCCTAAGAATGCAGCAGCCCAATTTGAAAAGGACAGATGCACCCCTATGTTTATTGCAGCACTATTTACAATAGCCAAGAAATGGAAGCAACCTAAGTGTCCATCAGTAGATGAATGGATAAAGAAGATGTGGTACATATACACAATGGAATATTATTCAGCCATAAGAAGAAAACAAATCCTACCATTTGCAACAACATGGATGGAGCTAGAGGGTATTATGCTCAGTGAAATAAGCCAAGCCGAAAAAGACAAGTATCAAATGATTTCACTCATATGTGGAGTATAAGAACAAAGAAAAAATACTGAAGGAACAAAACAGCAGCAGACTCACAGAACCCAAGAACGGACTAATAGTTACCAAAGGGAAAGGGACTGGGGAAAATGGGCGGGAAGGGAGGGATAAGAGGGAAAAAGGGGCATTACGATTAGCAAATGTAATGTTGGGGGGGCACAGGGAGGGCAGTACAACTCAGAGAAGACAAGTAGTGATTCTATAGCATCTCACTACGCTGATGGACAGTGACTGTAATGGGGTTGGTGGGGGGGACCTGATGAAGGGGTAGTTTAATAATCGTAATATTGCACATGTAATTGTAAATTAATGATAATAAAATAAAGTATATTAAAAAAAAATTGAAATATGCTTTTGGAGATCATAGTATAAAATAGAATTTCTATGAATTTCTCTATTCTGTATCATCACATGAGAAAGAGAGAGAGATAGCTCTCTTCCCCTTTTTATGAGGACATTATTCCTATCAAGCAGCCCCACTCTCATGACCTAATTACCTCCCTAAGGTCTTACCTTGGCAATATCATTACATTGGGGGTTAGGATTTCAACATATGAATGTTGAAGGGAGACAAATATTCAGTCCATAGCAGAGACATTCCCTTACTTCTCACAGTTTCCATTGCAAATAATCCTGAAAAATGGTCCAAGTAAAGTGTGGTTCTGGATTTCCATTCTTGGCATACTTAACAAATAGAGTGGACTTCATTGGCATGCAACCTTTGAAGTCACACAGGGCCCTGTGCTCTGAAGTGCCTTGTACTTTTCTGCACTTGGTCCTGTAAGTTATGTATCTGGTCTTGCCTGTAAATTTATTGTAGTGTGTAGCACCTATGCTGAATTGCCTTACCCAGCAGCCATCACCCTAGATCATGTTCTCATCACTTATACCTTAATTATTTTAACAGAATTTTTAGTAGTTTTTCCATTCGCAGTTTTGTCCTTCTGTATAATGCTGTTAACCAAATTTTTATGCATATTCATGATTATATTGTGAATCTTTTATCCTGGGATTTCAAATATTACCCAATATCTCCCAATCTGTTTCCAGCCTGGTCCCCACTGCTAACACACAAGACGGATACATTTCAGAAATTCACAACTACTCTGTTTTCTTTGAACATAATTCTTGCTATATTACCTCAGGTACTCCTGGAAACAGACACTGAGATGGGATTAGACATACATGAGATTTAATGGTAAAATGGCTTTTGAGATAGAAGTCAGAAGGAACTGAAATAGATTGGAAAAATTATTAGACTTTTTGCACATCTGAACACATAATAACACTTTCCTATTAAGTCCCACTCATTATGTAAAGTTTATTATTTTATGAGGCCTTCCCAAAATGGTCAATTGGCTATGAATTATTTTCCCTTTGAAAAACCATAATTCTTTCTTTTTCTAACTACACATGCACACACACACAAATATGACAAATTTGATTTCAGGATTTAGGATATGTATTCAGTTTTATTGAATCTCAAGAGCAAGAAAGAGAAAATCAGCCACAGTATCTGGCCTGTACTAATCAGGTTACTGGGTGACCACTATGATTCAAGAGAAAAAGCCACTGTGTAATCATTTCATCTAGCTAGCCTTTGACCAAGTTTTTAAATAATTATATTTGGTTATGGTAACTATGTGCATAGTTGCCTCCCAAAATTTTAGTTATTTGTCTTACTAACTTGTAAAGTGAGAATGATAGAAATTAATACCATGTAGGTTTCTATAACAATTAAATGAGTTACCTACACATAATTGTTCAAAACTTTGCCAGGTGGATGGCAAATGCTCAATAATGGTTAGCTAAAATTGATCTCTCACTTCTCAAACAGATTTGGTTGGTACTGTTTTGTAATCTCTTAGAAATACTCATTTTATGTAATATCAAGGCAAGCATAAAGTTTAATTTTATTACATTTTATAATGCTATCTTTACTATTGTGAAATGAATTTCAAAGTTATCTACACATATTAACTTAAACAATGCATCACTTATTAAAGAATACCTGAACACTGAATAACACTTTTTGAAAGGGTTATTTACTTATAAGATAATCTTATTTACATAATTTCACTAAAATAATATTGGCAATACACTAAATGATTATGACTGTAATGTAAAATAATGTATAAATGGGTGGATCTAACATCACTAGAAGATGTATAGGATTGATCAGACCCTTGTACTTCTTCATGAATCTGACAGCTGCAATTGCAGACCAGTCTTTGTGTTACCAAATAACCATAAGTGTCATTGACTTTGTTCAAGTAATGTTCAAAATAATGAACAATGCTTGAAAATTTTCTTGAAAAAAGTAAGAGTATGCTCTTAATTTGGCATATGTAGTAGTTACATATCTGTGAAATAGTGAGTATTTTAAAACTGAAAAAATACTTTTGTGTAAAACAGTATTATGTTCTAGGTACAGATAATTATTAATCAATTTATCATATCCACTAATGTGTGGTCAGATACTTGGAAGTGGTGTGGAATGTGAGTAAATTCTTCAGTGAGTGCAATAATATGACCATTGTAGGATGCTTGGTATCTCTGACCATACCCATTAAAAGTCAGTAGCTGCCCATCATTTCCAAATGTCCCATATATAGGAACTGTCCCAAGTAAATCAATTATTTAGAGGTTGGAGAAAGGATCAGAGGAAGTCAAATCAGGAATAGGGAAGGTACCTATCAGTAACTTGGATTGTTATAGATGAACACTGGTTATTCATAAATTAATATGAAAACTTTAAGAAATCAAGGCAAAAAGTATTAACTTGAAAGTAAATAATTTGGAAAACTGTTGTATGATACAAAGGTAATAATCAGTCACAGGAAGTGTTAACCACAGTAATGCTGCATAACCAATTAATAGTGGAGGAGTAGTTCCAGAATTGTGTGGAATAAAGGGTCAGCATTATTCTAGTAGTTAGCAGAGCTGAATGATCTAAATATAAAAGTAATTCTACATGATTTAACAACAAAAAAGGAAAAATAAATAGGAGTTGCATCTCTACTCTTTGGTGAAAAATTTTTAACTAAAAGGGACCACATGGAGCAATATAAAATGTATTCATATTTCTAAGTAATTTCTTCATGATTAATTTATCTAATTGTTTCCTCATTATTCTATATCTTGAGTTTCCTTTTCTGGTTATCCAGGCTTGTATGTATTCTCTGTAAACATAAGCTTTTTTTCAGACATTATCTTTTCCAGGTACCCATTACCAACCAGTTTATTTATGTTTTTGCCTGGGACTAGAGTCAAATTTTTGATTCTTATTTTTTAACCTTGTTATTCTTTCAAATCAAAATATTCTCCTGTTTCTATTTTAATTAAACATTTAACTTTCTCTGCAATTTCTTCTGTATGTCTTTTAGATTATTATACTATCATCAGTCACAAATGACACTGTTAGCTGATTTAAAGGGGTTAGGATGCTCTTTTATATTGTTTTCCCTATATAGAGCATTAGGGCTCTATAATTAACACCTATTCTAACCTTTCCAATTCAAAAAATGCTCCCCTTGGTGGATGGCAAGCAAAGAGGAAATTAAGTGATTAATTATATGAATGTGGTTTCCTTTATATATATAATGAGAAGTATGGGTGTGAGTTATGAATCCTGTATATAGATTGTCATATATATAGCACAAAAAACAAACATGAAAATTTCACTGAAGTAGTGAAAATTGAAATGATTCATTTTTGAGGGTAATTAATGAAAACCTTAAATTAAAAATTATTTGACACTTAGAAAATATTATTCTATATTATGTCTTTAATACTTCAATTGTTACACATCAAATTACCACTGAAGGAAGGGCCTTATAGAAATAACCCCTTATATCTAAAAGTAAATATGTTCCCAAAAAAGGGAAAAATAGTACACCTTTTCTTCATATATTTCAGAAATTTTCATGATGATAACTAAAACTTGGAAAACAATGTCATTTTATTAATGTAAAGGTATATCAATTAATAATAGTCTTGGCTTCAAGTAATATCATGACTAGTATTAGCTTAAATCAAAAAGAGATTGCCTTTCTCATACATGAACAAATCCAAAAGTAGGTTGTTAATGATACTGGTTTAGCTGCTCATTGGAGTATTCAAGGATACTGTCTCCTTCGATCTTTCTACCGAATTACCATCAGTTTTTGGCTTCCTATTCTCATGTTTGTCACCTAACAGTGAAGATACAATATGACTGCCATTTTGCATAATGTGTGCAGCAACTAATAATGTCTGTATTGCATAAATGTTCACGGCAATTATTTCTGTATTTACTGTTAAGAAAAACAATTTGATAAAAACTACAAGTTTAATTGCTATGATTTATTCATTACTAGTGAACTTTAGTCAAATAACCTCAATTATTATTATTTATGCTACTGTTTTCAGAATTATTCATATAATTACACAAAATTCATTGGGGCTTTCATGAGGACAAAAACTGTGTAGATTTATAAAGTAGAAATTAATACTACATTAATACTTATTTGTAAAACTATCCTATATATTTTCCAAAGTATAATTAAATGTAATTAAAAAGGGAAAAAGTTCAAGTTTGATTTTTGGAAATGTATCTTAAATCACATTTAAATTTACACTTAAACTTAATTCTAAATTTGCATCAACATTTTGTTTCACTTTGGCTGTAAAGTTTAGGCACTCTTATCATATTCCCAAGACTATTTGCTAAAGAAAATGTATTACTACATTCTTCTGCTCATTGAGAAAACAAAGTTAACATTTTACAATTAACCTGTACAGTCCTTCAGAGAAGGTTCCCTGAAATGGTAAATTAAGTCTATTCCACAAATGATTTTCAATTTATAAAATGTTTCTGAAATTCCGTTGAAGGTGAAACTATGGTATGCTTTTAAGTTTTTAGGCAAAATTTCTAATATACATTGATTATTAGCATATTCAAAAATATATACAAAATTTAGGAAGTAGTCTTACATAAACCATTCAAGTACAGTACAGAAAACTATAACATACTCACTGTTGATATAAAAATACAAACCATCTATTACCTCAAGGATTATTAACCAAATAGTGGATTAAGTGTAATGCAAATTTAATCCAATGCTGCTTTTTCTCTTCTAACAGAAGTTTTCATTTACTATGGTCTCAGAAAATAAATAATAATAATAATTCAAACATTAGCATTACTCATACATACTTGGGAAAGTAATTCTGCAGCTAAAATATTTATATGACCTAATGTTATGAACAAACCTTAATAGAAAGTTTCCCAAGGGTGATATAGGTGATAATTGGGACAGAGTTTTTATATGGGATCCACATGGCAGTTGTAAAATCTAATAGAATCTTGAATATGGAAAACTCTTCAGAGAATCTAGTCAGTTTTATAATACCATGCTATGCCACCCTAGCAGGGCATATTATGCAATATCATAATTTATTGAAATCGATATAATATATTTAGAACTGGCCCCATGGCTATGTAATCATTTATGGTCTCTGAATGTATGATTTCACTTATTGTTATGTGGGTTTTTTTCCCCAAATAATGAGGAAGATTCAAAATAGAGCCTTGAATATAAATTATTCCCTTAAACCATATGCAACAAAATAATTGCTAATAGCCTTTTTCTTTTTTAATTAGAGATGTTACAAGATTTCCTTTAGAGAATTATAGGAGAATGGATAGAGGCTTCCTGGTGAGAAATAAAACTATTAGAAACGAGCTATTTTCTTTGAGATATTGGAAATGTAGAATGTGTGAAATACAGCCCATTGGACCAGTGGCTATATACAAAAGACAGTAGTTTCTGTGGGTTAGCGCCAGTATTACTCACACTGTCATTGTAAATTTCTGTAAGAGAATGAATCGTGGTAGAATTTCTGAGTGGTAATGTCCAATTTTATTTACAACCTTATTGCCATTTAAGAACAAAGAATATCTAGATGGCTGGAATGATTGATATTCTAGAAACTTTTGGGGATCACATAAGTTAAAATTATAAATTGTAATCCAACCTTCAAAGTCTGAGAAGTTTCTGGAAGTATATAGACTGTGAAAAAGATTTTTTTTCTCTCTCTCTCTCTCTCTTACACACACACACACACACACACACACACACACAGTCCTTCCTCTATGTTTTTTAATGTTGGAATTCCAAAAAGCTCTGTCCTATGTCTTCTCCTCTACACACACTTAACTTGAACTGTCAAGTTCATTATCACACAAATCACAAAGTACATCCCCATTCCAGGCTCTGGTGTGAACTGTGACACCACATATGGGCAATTTACAGTTGCTACCCATTTCTTGTAATAAAATATATTAAAAAGCTTTTAATATCTTAGTATAATAGTTATATTAGTTAAATGTGTAGACTCTAGAGTCACACTGCAGTTGAATTATAGGAAAAAGTTTGTTTTTTTCATGGTCAAGGCTTTCTGAGCAAAGAAAATTAATATAAAGATAGAGATTCATTTCCCGTAGAAACATTTGCTCTTGGCATTCTAAGGGTAATAGACAAACCAAAGCCATACCACATTTACTGTATGAAAAGTACAATTCCAAATGTCTTAAAAAATATATTAAATCCTCATAAGGACACTTTGAGGTGGATCCTTATCATCCACATTTTAAAACTGAGAAAACTGGAACACAGAGATGTTATGTAGCTTTCCTAAGATTTACAGTAGTAGGAGAAAGAGCTGGAATCTGGACAAAGGCAACTTTGGTTACAAAGTCAACATTAGTCTACTAAGTATATTTCTCAAGAATAGCTCAAAAATATTAGTTGTTTATTATTAGTAGTATTAGTAGTATTGTTAAAACAAGAAGAAAAACCAATCCTCAATTTCCAAAATGCCCAAAGATATGTAATGAAAGTGCTCACAGTATTTTCCATAAAATTTTTAAATAGTCTTACTGATCTTGCTAAGTAACTTATGTGTTTTTCCTCAATGAAATGATGCCAGACACTAAAGGAGCATGTTTATCCCTGAATCCCAGATTCAACAAACCACTAAAGAATCCCACTTTCCAACGGAGGTATGAGATTTGTCCAAACCAAACAAGTCTCTTAGATTCTGTTCTATGTCCTACCTCATATTTTTCCTGAGGAAATGAACATAGACAAACTAAATATTTGAAAGAGTTAGAATATGAGGGGAAGAAAGAAATGGGGAAAATCATTAGTTAATATATAATACTATCCAAACACGGATGTTTCCTTTAATTCTTGGTGTTTTTTATGAATTTGTCCTCCTTTTTCCCTTAATAGTAATAATCCTTACTCAGTTAATTTTGTTCTTGTGGAGTATAGAATTAAATACATATATTTTCCATATTTAACTATCATATCAGAATAGTTCAGTAACCTCTTTGTTGAAATACTTAAATATTACAGTCCTCATACCTGGATTATTGGCATAGGTCCTGTAGCTCCAGGGGAAAATATGTTCCCAGCCTGGGGCAAATAACCTTTTTAGCCAAAATCAGTCAAAGGGAGAAATAAAGTAGGAGAAACCCATTTATTGCCTACAGGCTGTCATCTACTTCTGGTTTCCTGTGTCTCTCAGGACCTGGCTGCAAAAAGACCCCCCCAAAATACCTCTCCAGTCCAGGTGCCCACTAATTCTCCACCCCCCTTGTAGTCATCTATTGATATGAAGATGGACTAGTTCTCTCCACCTCTTGGAAACACCTGCTGATATGGAAATTCTAAGGCCAGGTGAGAGATTCTGGAAATACTGCCATTTTACTCACAGCTCACTCCTCCAGAAATCTCGCCTCACAATCTACATGCTCCTCAATTTCTGCAATGGCCCCTGTGCGAGAAAACTGAAGCACTGTAACCAGACTAATAACATAAAATAACAGCAGTAATAAAATTATGATAATTCTCAAGTGAGAGGATTCAGCTAGGTTCAAAGTCATATGCAGATTAAGTCCATGGTTCGACTGTTCCACAGGAGGCTGGTAGCCGAACAGGTAGGCAGTTCAGAGCTATCATCACATGGCAGCTGCAGCCAAAGGGTGGGCCCAGGCCACACGGAATGTAGAATGAAATAAATTTAAGGGCAATAAGATACATGTTTTAATGACACCAACATAGGCAAATTTTGTCCATCAGGTAGGATGCATGCAAGAGTAGTCATGTGATAGTACAGTGGCAGGAATGGGATCTTGTCCTGGTCTAGTATACCAGACCTTCACCTACCTCCCTGTGGGAGTTACAGATAGGTGAACATAGAGGGCTATGGAAGGTACATGCACTGGCCATAAAGATTAAAAAACTTACCTGTAAGATGCTCTTATCTCCCAGACGTTTTGGGTACACTACAATGATCTTTGGGGGCCAGACTGCTGTTACTCCAGGAACACATAGGAAGTTGGCTTCTAGATCTTTTCCTCTAGGTGTCATAAGGGCCAGCCATCACTATTCCATGTGTCAAAATGTTCAGGGCCATGTCCACTCAACAGAGTCTCCAGGGTTTACTTGTAGTTGGGGCTGGAAGCAGGATGTTTCTCTTCTGGCTGTATCCTCGCTTCAATAATGCCTCTTTGGTTTGCACATACAATTGTATAGGAGAGGCAGAAATGTATGTTAGCATGTCCACAGGGCTCAAGGTTCTTTTTGGGGGCTTCTCATTCAAACACCATAGCACTGTCCATAAGTGATCTGACCAGCCCCATAGACTGTTGGTGTCTGACATTAGGCCAGATTTCAATAAACTGTTGTACCTATCATGGTTGACCCATTAGGGTTGTATGGTACATGAAACTTCCACTTTATCCCTAATTTATGTACCTATTCTTGTCCAGTCAAGTGGGTGGCTTGATTGCTTTCAAATCATCTACAGCTGACGATAGACTGCAAAGAGATGCTCTAGGCCCCTTTTGGTTGTTTGCTGATCTGCACAATGTGCAGGAAAATCAACCAACAGGCCAGTAGCTGTGTCCACACAAGTCACAGCATACCAATATCCTTCTGATATGGGCAGAGGCCCAATATAGTCCATCTGCCACCTGACAAGGAGTATTGGCCCCTTTACTATTGTCCCATGTTGCTGTGGGACTTGGTGTAAGTCCCTCTTAAAGCACGCAAGGCACTCCTTCCGGGCTCTGCTGGCTTCTTCAAAGGTCAACAGAAGCCCCACAGATGGGCTACAGCCCACATCATCTTTTGCCCCATGTGGAACAAATGCTGATGTAACCATTGGACTACATCAGAGGCAGACTTTCCTTCTAGCCAACACACCTGGACCATTGTGTCTGCTTCATCATTCCCTGGGAATGCCAGAGGCAAATGGCCAGTCACGTGATATACAGTAACAGTCTTAGTCTGGCCAGCGGCCCATAGATTTTGCCACAACTCTTGCCCACAAAGGGGCCAGTGACCAACCATCCAGTTGTCATGATACCATGTTGGTAGCCACAGGGTCAAGCCCCATTTGGCCAGTGTGGGCGTCTGTGCCATGCCATTCCATGGCCTTTTGGGTCCATCTTGCACCCATGCTGCAATGGGATAGGTGGTTATTATCTTGGTCAGAGCTGCTCTGATGATGGGCTCCATAGCCAGCAAGGCGTGGTCCACAGCACTCAGTTGCTTATCAAGGTGTACTGGACATCTGTTCCTTTCCATAGTTGTGACCAGAACCCAATAGTTTTCTGTGTCTGTTCAAGCCACTGCCAAAAACCCATCCATAACCATCCTCAGTTACAGGTACATCTAGCTCACAGGGCCTTTGATGAGTCCATTATACTCAAGGCCTGTATGACCTTGACTGCTTGCCTAGCAGCAGTAAAAGCAGCTGTACATGTTACATCCCAGTCCCACCTAATGCCCTTTCATACCATTGGTATAAGGCTTCAGAATTTGTGCCAAGTGTGGGGTAAACATTCTCCAGTAGCACAAAGGACCCAAAAACTCTTGTTAATACTACCACAGTGGTAGGGGTAGGGAAAGCCTGGGCCTTGTCTATGACAGCTTCTGGAATAACATTAGTTTTACCTGACCAGTTAACTCCCAAGAACCTTACTGACAAATTAGGTCTCTGAACCTTGGTGCTGTTCCCAGCCTATCCTTTCTCCTGTAGATATTGCAGCAATCCAGGAACTTCCCTTCTAAATCTGCAAGAGAATCAGATGTGAGCATATCATCAATGTAAACATACAGTGCAATGTTTGCAGTTTCCTCCAGGTGGCCAAGTCCTGGTCTACAATCCGTGACAAATGGTGGGACTGTGGAGGTATCCCTGTGGAAGGACAGTGAATTTTCATGAGGCAAACTGATCCTGACTTTCCTATTCTATGTCAATAGAGAAGAAAGCATTAGCAAGGTCAACAACATAGTGATTCGTCCCTAGTTCATGACTGAGGGTGTCCATAAGGGCTGCTGTAGAGGGCACAGCAGCATGCAAAGGGAGTGTGACTTTATTCAGTTCCTGTAGTCCATGGTCATATGCAAGGAGCCATCTGGCTTTTTTACTTGCCATACCGGAGAATTAAAAGGACTATGAGTGGGCTTTATGATGCCTACCTTCTCCAACTTCTGCAGAGTTTCTCCAATTTCCTTGTGTCTCCCAGGCAATTTATACTGCTTAGTATTTGTCAATCGTAGAGGGACAGGCAGAACAACAGGTGGGTGCTTAGCATGTCCCCTCAGAACTGCCTTTACCACATGTACCTCAGTCTGAACTCACCTGCAGTGGTCTGTAACGACAGGCCCTGCAGGATACCTACCTCCAAAATATATTCAGAAATGGGAGAAATGTACACAGTATACTCCCTTGGGGGTAAATGCCCTATTCCCAATGGCATTTGGGCTTTTTTCACTCTAATTGACTTACCCCCATAGCCATCTATTAGAGCGGGAATCCCAGAAAAACACTGAGGGTTACCATAAATCAGAGAACCTTCAGCTCCTTTGTCCACCAGCACCAGGACACATTGTACATTCATGGGGGACCAATGAATTTATAATTTTACATGTGGCCTCTGATTCCCACTACCTCCCCAAAGATGGGGGCCTTGACTCCACCCTCAGTTACTCTGTGATGCCCAATCATCCTCCTGTGCAGGTGAGGGCCCAGGTGGAGCCTGAGTACTGTCCCACAGGAAGTCTTGTAGACACAGAGGCTGGCCATGGAGCTTTGCCTCCGGCTTCTGTGTCCTGGACCTCAGTGGCTGGAACTCCTGCTCTGGCCTTAATTGGTGCCACAGTTCTAACAGTATTCTATTGGGCTGATCATCAAGTTTTTCTTTCACTACCCTGGCCTTTATCAAATAAACCCATATCTGTGTCCTCAAGACCTTCATGGGGCCTTTTGCACCTCTCCTTTCAGTCTTAGCTCTTACTTCTTTCCATGCTTTTATTGTTTCAACCTCCCTCAGATCTGCTAAAGTATGAGTAGCCTCACTTATGGGTAGCCCTATGTTGGGGGCAAGAATAGTCACTAGAAACCCAGAGAGAGGTGGGGAGCTGTATGGAGCACCAGAATTCTCATTCCCACAATGAACAACTCCTTATTGGGGCTTTTGGGCATACATATTATAGAGGAGCTCTTGTAAATAACACCTGCTGGATCTCTGCATATGTTTTCCAGCAATTGGGTAAGTATGGTAAATCACCCTGATTAGGCCAAACTGCCCTGATGGCAACTGCCAGCCAATCCAGAAGCACCCAACTCCCTGAGGTGTGACAGGCACTTTGCAACTGCTGCTGGAGGGAAGGGGAGTCATCAGGGAAGGTAGCCTATCCATTTCATAACCTGACATAACAATGTTTTCCACCCCCACACCCCAGAGACGTAAAAGCCATGTAGGTAGAGGTTCCAGTGGCTTTTGCCGAAACTGGATGCTTATGTCCACCAGCTCATCCTGGGTATAGGGGCAGAGCATGGAGTGCTCCACAGTCTTGGGAAGGGGCTGCTCCTCCCTCCGTGGAACCCATTAGTTGTTGCATTTTTATTTTCTTAATTAGGACTGTGTGGGCCTTTAATATGGGAGGGGCTGGTGCCTGGGGCAGTGGTTTCAGCAAGAGTTCAGTGCTCATCCCCATCCCCTCATCCTCTCCTGATATCTCCTCTACCATTTCTGAGGCTGAAGGCACTGCTACTTCCTCCCCCTCTCCTGCGGCCTCCTGCACCATGGATTCTCCTGCTGCCTCCTCCCTTGGTGCTAAAGTATCTTTCAGGAGCAAGACTTGACTTCTCAGTAACTGTCTCTCTTTCTTAAGGGCATCCCCTAGGTCATTTCCCAAGTTCTCCAGGAGATGCCAAAGTGTGTCTCTTGCCTCAATAACCCTTTCTACTATCTCAAGAAACAAACATCCAACAATCCTGGCCATCACACGGCCACTAAGCAGTCTTCTATCTCACTGAGGTCTAATTACACAGCTTCTGGTGCCTCTACTCTTCCCCAATTCTGTGGAGGGGCCCACCCATCCAGGAGGTGCTATTCCCCACTAGGGGCTTCCTGTGTTGCAGGAGGTCCCAGGGATGGGGGGTGTTACTGGGTGAAGCTGCACCATTCACTGCTGCCGGAGGGAAGGATGAGTCATCACTTACCACGGCAGTATCCACTGGAGCCTCCCCACCATCCACAGGGGGTTTCTGGGACTTCCCTTCTACCTGTCAGGGCAGCCCACCCAAGCATCACATCCATTAAAGCAGATATTGGGTTCAGAGGTCCTGCTGACTACCACCAGGTATAACTCCAGGGAGAAAATGTGTTTCCCCCCTGGGGCAAATAAACCTTTGAAGCCGAAATCAGTCAAAAGGAGAAATAAAATGTGAGAAACCCATTTATTGCCTGCAAGCAGTTGTCTACTTCTGCTCTCCTGTGTCATGACTTGGCTGCCAAGGCCTCACCAAAAACTTCTCCAGTCCAGGTGTGCACTCACTCTCCACCCTCCTTGTAATCAGCTTTTAATATGGAAATGGATTACTTCTTTCCACTCCTTGGAAACACCTACTGTTATGGAGGTGCAGTAAGGCCAGGTGAGAGATTCTGGAAATATTGCAGTTTACCCACAGGTCCCAATGGCTTACAAATAACTTTTCATTCCACTTTTTTTCTAAAATTTCTGCCATTTTCTCATGGTGCGTGGTAGAGCACTGAGTATTAAAATCCATGTGATACTGTGCCTTAAGCTTTGACTGTCTCTGAGACTTGGTATGGGAAGAAGGAACTCGATCCTTCTTCATGTCACTGAGTGCAGCACTAAACTTTCTAGAGAGATCAGTCTACTTACAATTTGCAGTTGTAGCTGGCACTTTATTTAAGTCCTCTTGGTGACAGAGGATGGAGAAATACTAGCTAAATTCTGAAATGTTTTGCTCTTTTGTACTGCTCCCTTATTAACAAAAAGTGTAATTATTCTTCCACTTAAAAAGGATGTTAGCAAGTGTATAAAAATATCTAATTATATGTATAACAACTGTAGCTCTAAAATTATAAATTAAGGTCTGCATTTTCAATTTCATAAAGCAGTAACTTGAAATTCAATTTATTGCCTGTCACTTCCAGCCAAGTCATTAGTCATCAATATTGTTTTAAAGGATTTGGAAAGACTTATTTAGATAACCTGGGTCAATGAAAATAAAGAATTTTATTTCTGTGCACAATGCAAATAGAAAAAAAAGCATATTCCTGAGTAATGTAATAAGCTACAGCATAACGAAAACACCATCACCTACTTTGTCCCTTAAGTTGACATCTTGTCACTCAAGATTTAAATGATTGTTAATTACACACAGCATCACCAGCGTAACTGATACCTAAACAGTGTAAACTCAAGAGGGTGGTTGATGTTTTATGTCTTTTTATCTTCGAAGTTTGAATATATTATTGCCGTAAAATAATGAAGCACGTTATTGAATGGTAGAGAACTCTTAATAATTGATTCTATATAAAGACTTCCAAAGATAATAGTAAAGAAAAATATAGTTTTAAAATAATTACACAAATATCTGTTTGTTTTATGATATCTGTTTGTTTTAAAGAAGCTCCATACTGCATTCCACAATGGCTGCACCATTTTACATATGTAAACACCAACAGTGTAGGAGGATTCCCTTTGCTCCATAACCTCACCAACACTTGTCATTTCTTGTCTTTTAGAGAGTGGCCATTCTGATTGGTTTGAGGGGGTATGTCATTGTAGTTTTGATTTACATTTTCCTGATGATCAGCAAGGTGTAGCATCTTTTCATGTGCCTTTTGGCTATCTGTATTTCTTCTTTGCAAAAATGTCTGTTCATGTCCTCTGCCCATTTATTAATCAGGCTACATATTTTTGTGGAGTTGTGGCATATGAGTTCTTTATGTATTTTGTATGGTAACGCCCTATCAGATACACCTTTTATGAATATATTCTCCCATACTATTGGTTACCTTTTTGTTGTTTTGATGTTGTCCTTTGTTGTACAGAAGCTTTTTAGTTTGATGAACTCCCACTTGTTCATTTTTTATTTTGTTTCCCTTTATGGGAAGATGTGTCTAGAAAAAATTGTTCATGCCTGTGTTCAAGAAATTTTGCTGGTTTATTATTTTTATGGTTTCATATCTCACATTTAGATCTTTTATCCATTTCGGGTTTACTTTTGTTTATGGAGTTAGATAGTAATCCAGTTTCATTGTCTTGCATGCAGCTGTCCAGTTTTCCCAAGAACAGTTATTAGAGAGAGTGTTTCTTCCCTATTGTGTATTCATGGCTCCCTTATCATATATTAATTGACTGTATATGCATGGGTTTATTTCTGGTCTGTCTATTCTGTTTCACTGATCTATGGGTCTGTTCTTGTGCCATTACCATAATGTTTTGATTACTGTAGCTTTGTGGTATAGCTTGAGGTCAGGAAGTGTAATACCCTCAGCTTTGTACTTCCTTCTCAGAATTGCTTTGGCTATTTGGGGTCTTTTTGTGGTTCCGTATGAATTGTCAGATTATTTGTTCTAGCTCATTGAGAAATGCTGTTGGTATTTTTTTATTTTTATTTTGGTATCATTAATATACACTTACATGAGCAACATTGTGGTTACTAGATTCCCCCCATTATCAAGTCCCCACCACATACCCCATTACAGTCACTGTCCATAAGCATAGTAAGATGCTATAGAATCACTACTTGTCTTCTCTGTAGTATACTGCCTTCCCCGTGCCCTACCCCTATATTATGTGTGCTAATCGTAATGCCCCTTTTTCCCCTTATCCTTCCCTTCTAACCCATCCTCCCCAGTCCCTTTCCCTTTGGTAAGTTAGTCCATTCTTGGGTTCTGTGAGTCTGCTGCTGTTGTGTTCCTTCAGTTTTTGCTTTGTCCTTATGCTCCACAGATGAGAGAAATCATTTCATACTTGTCTTTCTCTGCCTGGCTTATTTCACTCAGTGTAATACCCTCTAGCTCCATCCATGTTGTTGCAAATGGTAGGATTTGTTTTCTTCTTATGGCTGAATAATATTCCATTGTGTATATGTACCACATCTTTATCTATTCATCTACTGGTGGACACTTAGGTTGCTTCCATTTCTGGACTATTGTAAATAGTGCTGTGATAAACAAAGGGGTGCATATGTCTTTTTGAAACTGGGCTGTAGCATTCTTAGAGCAAATTCCTAGGAGTGGAATTCCTGGGTCAAATGGTATTTCTATTTTGAGTTTTTTGAGGAAACTCCGTACTGCTTTCCGCAATGATTGAACTAATTTACATTCCCAACAGCAGTGTAGGAGGGTTCCCCTTTCTCCACATCCTCACCAACATCTGTTGTTGTTTGTCTTTTGGATGGTGGCCATCCTAACTGGTGTTAGGTGATATCTCACTGTGGTTTTAATTTGCATTTCTCTGTTGATTAGCAATGTGGAGCATCTTTTCAAGTGCCTGTTGGCCATCTGAATTTCTTCCTTGGAGAACTGTCTGTTCAGATCCTCTCCCCATTTTTTAATTGGATTACTTGCTTTTTGTTTGGTGAAGTGTGTGAACTCTTTGTGTATTTTGGATATCAACCCCTTATTGGATATGTCATTTATGAATATATTCTCCCATACTGTAGGAGGCCATTTTCTTCAACTGATGGTGTCCATTGCTGTACAGAAGCTTTTTAGTTTTATATAGTCCCACTTGTTCATTTTTGCTTTTGTTTCCCTTGCCCTTGGATATATGTTCATAAAGAAGTTGTTCATGTTTATGTTCAAGAGAGTTTTGCCTATGTTTTCTTCTAAGAGTTTTATGGTTTCAGGACTTACATTCATGTCTTTGAACTATTTAAAGTTTACTTTTGTGCATGGAGTTAGACAGCAATCCAGTTTCATTCTCTTACACGTAGCTGTTCAGTTTTGTCAACACCAGCTGTTGAAGAGGCTGTCATTTCCCCATTGTATATCCATGGCTCCTTTATCTTATATTAATCGACCATATATGCTTTGGTTTATATCTGAGCTCTCTAGTTTATTCCATTGGTCTATGGGTCTGTTCTTGTGCCCTTACCAAATTGTCTTGAGTACTGTGGCTTTGTAGTAAAGCTTAAAGTTGGGAAGCGAGATCCGCCCAGCTTTATTCTTCCTTCTCAGGATTGCTTTGGCTATTCAGGGTCTTTTGTGGTTCCATATGAATTTTAGAACTATTTGTTCCAGTTCGTTGAAGAATGTTGTTGGTATTTTGATAGGGATTGCATTGAATCTGTAGATGCTCTTGGGAGGATGGTCATTTTGACAATATTAATTCTTCCTACCCAAGAGCATGGGATGGATTTCCATTTATTAGTGTCTTCTTTAATTTCTCTTAAGAGTGTCTTGTAGTTTTCAGGGTATAAGTCTTTCACTTCCTTGGCTAGGTTTATTCCTAGGTATTTTATTCTTTTTGATGTGATTGTGAATGGAATTGTTTTCCTGATTTCTCTTTGTGCTCGTTCATTGTTAGTGTATAGGAATGCAACAGATTTCTGTGTGTTAATTTTGTATCCTGCAACTTTGCTGAATTCAGAAATTTATTGTAGTTTTGGCGTGAATTCTTTAGGTTTTTTTATGTACAGTGTCATATCATCTGCAAACAGTGACAGTTTAACTTCTTCCTTACCAATTTGGATGCTTTTTTTTTCTTTGTGTTGTCCGCTATGGCTAGGACCTCCAGTATGATATTGAATAAAAGTGGGGAGAGTAGGCATCCTTGTCTTGTTCCTGATCTTAGAGGAAAAGCTTTCAGCTTCTCACTGTTAAGTATGATATTTGCTGTGGGTATGTCATATATGGCCTTTATTATGTTGAAATTCTTGCCCTCTATACCCATTTTTTGAGAGTTTTTATCATAAATGGATGTTGAATTTTGCCGAATGCTTTTTCAGCATCTATGGAAATGATAATGTGGTTTTTGTCACTCTTTTTGTTCATGTGATGGATGATGTTGATGGATTTTCGAATGTTGGACCATCCTTGCATCCCTGGGATGAATCCCACTTGATCATAGTGTTTGATCTTCTTGATATATTTTTGATTTCAGTTTGTTAATATTTTGTTGAGTAGTTTTGCATCTGTTCATCAGGGATATTGGTCTGTAATTTTCTTTTTTGTGGTGTCTTTGCCTGTTTTTGGCATTAGAGTGATGCTGGCTTCATAGCATGAGTTTGGAAGTATTCCTTCTTCTTCTACTTTTTGGAAAACTTTGAGGAGAATGGGTATTATGTCTTTTCTAAATGTCTGATAAAATTCAGTGATGAATCCATCTGCTCCAGGGGTTTTGTTCTTGGGTAGATTTTTGATTACAGCTTCAATATCATTGCTGGTAATTGGTCTCTTTAGATTTTCTGTTTCTTCTTGGGTCAGTCTTGCAAGGTTGTGCTTTTGGTATGTTGATAGGGATTGCATTGAATCTGTAAATTACTTTTGGCAGAATGGCCATATGGACAATAGTAATTTTTCGTATCCATTTATTGGTGTCTTCCTCCTCTCGTGCATGTCTTATAGTTTTCAGAGTACTGTTCTTTCACCACCTTGTCAGGTTTAGTCCTAAGTGTTTTATACTTTTGATGCAATTATAAATGGAATCATTTCCTTGATTTATCTTTTGGCTAATTCATTTTTAGCATATTGGAATGCAACAGATTTCTGTGCATTAATTTTGTATCCTGCAACTTTTCTGAATCCAGTTATTCTATTAATTTTTTAGTGGAGTCTTTAGGATTCCCTTTATAGTATCATGTCATCTGCAAATAGTGACAGTTTTACTTCTTTCTTACCAATTTGGATGCCTTTATCTCTTCATCTTGTCTGATTGCTGTAGCTAGGACTTACAGGACTATGTTAAATAAGAATGGTGAGAGAGGGCTTCTTTGTCTTTTTCCTGATCTTAGAGGAAAAGCTTTCAGCTTTTCACCATTGAGTATGATGTTAGCTGTGGGTTTGTTGAATATGGTCTTTATTATGTTGAGGTATATTCCCTCTATACCCATTTTACTGACAGTTTTTATCAGGAATGTATGTTGAATTTTGTTAAATGCTTTTCAGCATTTATTGAGATGATCATATGGTTTTTATTCTTCCTTTCGTTAATGTGTATCACTTTGATTGATTTACAAATAATATACTTTCTTGCATCCCTGGAATAAATCTCACTGGTCAAGATGGATGATCCTTTTGATGTATTTTTGAATTTGGTTTGCTAATACTCTGCTGCCTATTTTTACATCTATTTTCAGCAGGGATATTTATATGTAATTCTTTTTTTGTAGTGCCCTTGGTTTTGGTATAAGAGTGATGCTGGCCTCATAGAATGAGTCCTCGTCTACCTTTGGACTACTTTAAGAAGGATAGATACCAGCTCTTTAAATGGTTGGTAGAAATTAGCTGTGAAGACATCTGGTCCTGGTATTTTATTTATTGGGAGTTTTTAGATTACCAGTTCAATTTTGTTACTGGTTATTGACCTGTTCAGATATTCTCTTTCATCCTGGGTCAGTCTTGGAAGGTTGTACTTTTCTAGGAATTTGTCCATTTCTTCTAGGTTGTCCAGTTTATTGTGACTGCTCCTTTTTCATTTCTGATTTTGTTTATTTGTGCCCTCTTTTTATCTTGGCATGACTTGATAGGGGTTTGTCTATATCTTCTCAAAGAACCACCTCTTGGTTTAATTGATTTTTTTTGTTTCATACTTTTCTATTTTTTAGTTTCTGCTCTTAGCTTTACTATTGCTCCTTCTACTAACTTTGGGTTTCATTTTTTCTTCTTTTTCTGGTTTCTTTAATTGTAAATTTAGACTGTTTATCTGATATTTTTCTTATTTCTTGAGGTAGGCCTGTATTACTATGTTCTTCCCTCTTAGAACTACCTTTGCAGCATCCCACAGATTTTGAACCACTGTGTTTCTGTTTTCATTTGTCTCCGTGTATTCTGATTTCTTCTTCTTTTTTTCATTGATCTATTGATTATTTAGAAGCATGTTGTATAGGCTCCATGTGTTTGCAGGGTTTTTTTGTTGTTGTCTTTGTGTAATTTGTTTCTAGTGTCATACCTTTGTAATCTGAAAAGATGTATGAAACAATTTTAATCTTTTTGAAATAATTGAGGACCTTTTTGTGGCCTAATATATGATCTGTTTTGGAATGTTCCTTGTGCCCTCGAGAAAAATGTGTTTCCTGGTGCCTTTTGGTGGAATGTTCTGTATATATCTGTTAAGTGTCTTGTTTAGTGCTTCTGTTTCCTTATCTATCTTCTCTGTGGTTAATCTGTACATTGATGTAAGTGGTGCATTAAAGTCCCCCAATGAGATTGAGTTGCAGTCTATTTTGCCCTTTAATTCTCTTAGTATTTGTTTTACATATTTAGGTGCTCCTATGTTGAGTGTATTGGTATTCATATATATAATGGTTGTACCCTCTTTTTGGACTGACCACTTTATCATTATGTAATGTCCTTCTTTGTCTCTTGTTACTTTGTTTGGATATCTATTTTATGTGATACAAGTACTGATACTCCTTTTTTTTTCACTTTTATTTGCATGAAATATCTTTTTCCATACCTTCACTTTCGGGCTATGTATGTATTTATGTCTGAAATGAGTCTCTTGTAGCCAGCATATAGATGGCACTTGTTTCTTTTTCTGCCACTCTGTTCTTTTGATTGGTGCATTCAGCCCATTACATTTCAGGTTGTTATTGTTTCTTAAGTACTTATTGCCATTTTATATATTGTTTTCTGGTTTTCTTTGTAGTTCCTTCTGATCCTTTCTTTATCTCATATATACTTCTCTTGTGATTTGATGGTTTTCTTTGGTGTTGTGATTGGATTTATTTTAAAATTTTTTTGTGTATATATTGTAGGCCTTAAGTTTGTTGTTACCATAAGGATCATAGTTTTCTAAATATATGACAGTGCATATTACTTTTTTATTCTTTCTACTCCATAATTTATGTGTAAGATGTCAAAATCTAAATTTGTGTATCTCTTGACTGATTTTGTTTATAGTTGATTTTAGTACTTTTTTTAAACTTCATTCTTGCTTAGTGAGTAATTGTTCTACCTTTACTGTGGGTTCATTTTCACTGATGAAAAATATGTAGGCTTAAGAACATTTCCATCTACAGAAGTACCTTTATCATATCCTGTAAGGCCAGATTGGTGGTGGTGAATTTTTTTAACTTTCATTTATCTGGGAAACTTAATCTCTTCCAATTCTGAATGATAACCTTGATGGGTAAAGGATTCTTGTTTGTAGGTTCTTCCCTTTTCATACATTAAATATTTCATACCACTCTCTTCTGGCCTGTAAAGTGTCTGCTGATAAATCTGCTGATAGGCTAATGGGGTTTCTCTTATAGTTAACTGTCTGCCTCTCTCTTGCTGCTTTTAAAATTCTCTATCGTTAATCTTTACCGTTTTAATTACTATATATCTTGGTGTTGTCTTCATGGGGTTCCTTTTATTAGGGGATCTCTGTACTTCCAGGACCTGGTGTCTGTTTACTTCCCCAGATCAGTGAAGTTTTCAGCAATTATTTCTTCAAAGAGGCTTTCTGCTCCTGTGTCTTTTCTTCTCCTTCTGGGACCTGTTATGTGAATATTGTTTTGTTTGGTGTTGTCATGCACCTCTTTTATTATCTCTCATTTTGCAAAATCTTTTTTCTCTCTTTTCCTCATTTTAATTGTTTTCCTGTTCTCTAATTTTCATCTCATTGATTGTCCCCTCTACTTGGAGCAATCTATTATTCATTCCCTCCATGTAACTTTCATTTCAGTTACTGTGTTCTTCAGCTCTTAGTGGCTGTTTTTTAATTCTTCTATCTTTTTGCCTAGGTTCTTACTGAGATCTCCAATTCTTTCCTGCAGGTTAGTGAGCATCTTTATGACAGTTACTTTGAAATCTTTATCAAGAAGACTGTTAATCTCTAGTTTTAGTCCTCTTCCTGTTGTCTTATCCTGTATTTTTGTTTGGAACGTACTCTCTGCCTCCTCATTTTGTCTGGGTTTATATGTTTCTCTCTTTGTAATAGATCAGTTATGCCTCCTGGTCTAGAAAGTAATGGCTTTATGAAAAACACTCTGGTGCCCAGAAGTTCAAGACTCTTTGTTTACCAGTGCCTGGTTCTCTTTTGTGGTGGACCCTCAGTTGCTGTTGCTATACACTAATATTATACTTAGGTTTAAGTGTAAAATGAATTCAATTATCAGTACAACTTGAACATTAAGACATATTGTAATGAATAATAAAAGTATGTGTAAAGTTATATTGATGTATACTGGAAAAAAATCATTGCTGAAGTTGTCTATTAATAATGATGATTATGAAATGCTGACAAAGATTGCACCGATTTTTTATGCTAAATGTTTTCTCCTTCCCATCCTTTCTTTGTAATACTGTATTGACTTCTCTTTGCCTTCTGTATCTATTTCTCTGATCTCCATACATTCATATGTCCTCTTTTGCATATTTTTCTTGCTACTTACTTTGGCCACTTTTGTGTGAATGATCCAACAACCAATAGTTATTAAGTACTTAGTATGTGCTAAGCACTCTTCAAAGATCTTCATTTGTATTAACTCATTTAATACTTATACCATCCTTATGATGATGTTATATTATATCCTCTAGTTTGTATAAGTTAAAAATTGAGACCCAGTGAAGCTTTGTAAATTTCCAAATAACATTTTAAGAGAGTGAAAGATCCAGGTTTATATCTGGGAACTCTGACATCATTATCTGTACTCCTAATTACTTTTGTGCATTATAATATAGAGGCAAATTGACTCAAACTTTTCAGCTGAAAATTGGCTATATGTGAGGTGTGGGTGAAAGTCTAGTAACAGACATCCTTTCTTGTTTTTTAAGCCCCCTTTATATTTGTTTCACTTTGCCTAATTATATACAAATGCTTACCAATGTCACTAATGATAATACAATCTTATGTACAAAGACCAGTCTTCCTGAGGCTTTTTGTGGTTCATTACTCTAAATAGCTACCTTTACTCCTTTTGTTATCCTTTATGAGTGAATGTTTTGTTTAGTGTAACTTTTTTCAATTGAATTTGCCATTTAAACAATTGTTTTCCCTTTTAAATAGGTCTGAAAATATATAAATGCTTATTTTCAGAGGTCTTTCATTACAGGCTCAATAGGGCAGTAAATGACTTGTCATCAATCAGCACATATTAAAACTATTTTTAATAGAAAAAACAGGATGCTATAAGGTCTCTTATAGAGTATTTGCTGGTATTTGCTGACTGAAAAGAAAATATATTCTTGCTTGAGGCTTTGTATAAGTTAAAAATAAGATAAACATATGTGCATCTATTTCCCTACTGTTGCACATGACTAACTTTCACTGGCATTAAGTTATGCTTGTGTATCACATAATGCTCTCTTATCGACAGTGGAATAGACCCCATATTGAAAATGTTCAGTGATGCACAGAGATGTGTATTGGCCTCTGTGTAAGGTAATACAGTTTCTGTAGGTTTTGTGATTCTTTGTGCACATACTGCAGGTGGAGTCTAGGGCAGATTGCATTGCTCAGCTATTTTTAATGTCACTTGCAGTTGATAATTAGTTTTTTTCCTATTTTCCCTACTAATTTAATATTTCCTGAAAACTTCTATGACACATACTGTAGTTAAACAAGAATAGTATCCATATAATTGAATTAATCCAAATATAAATTTTCCCATAAAATAAACTTAATAACCAAAAAGAACACACAATTCAGAAATACATGTCTTTTTCATGGTGATATAATAATGACATTGTAGCAGAAATCATTACACAGAGATAACACATGAAGTTTCATATACAAAAAATTATCTCATGGAGAGTTTACATTAGGAATGCAAATAATACTGTTTAGCATAATAGAATCCTATATAAACTAATCCATGCCTAATAGAGTCCCATATAGACTAATCTAATCCATATATGTTTGAGATAATCAAACATGTTGGACTATTCAATTTTTCCATGTATTTTTTTTAAACAGAAACTTTCTATTTTTTTTTTCTGTTAACTGGATTGCCTTAACTGTTTTCAAATTCTACTTTATAATTTGAAAGGCATTATATATCAACTAGGAATATATGTAAATGTCTATATAAGTTTGATCATGCTAATATTCCAAGTATTTAAAAATATATTTATACATAAATTCTAGTTTTGAAATGCCTATTGGTCAGTCAAATGGAGATGTTGAGTATGGTATTAAATATACATCTAAAATTAAAAGGAGAGGTCCTAAATGGATATGTAAATTTGGCCATTCTCTGAGAATAATCATATCAATAAGTGTCATAGATGAGAATACCAATTAAGTGAGTAGTAGCTAAAAACCAGTGGTCCAAGGAACAGTCCCTGGAGTACTCCAGAATTTAGAAGGTCAAAGTAATTAGGAGGAACCAGCATAGCAAGATGAGAAAGAGTCTCAGTGAGTTAGAAAAAGGAAAGCTAATATTGTGGTATCCTGGGATTTAGAGTAAAGAACATGTTTCACGAAGCAAGAATTAGCAGTGTTAAATTCTAATGACAAGTGAAGAACAGGCTGAGATTTGGCAATTGTATTCAACAAGAGTGGAGATGATTGGCAACCTTGATAAAACATGGAAGGTTGAGAACTGCATGCCTATTAGAAGTGAAATTTAATAGGAGGAGAGAAGTTTGAAAAAAATACCCTACTCAGGAGCTTAAATAATTGATAATCATTATTCTATGTAATTTTTGTATAATCTAAAATTTTTAATATGGTAATGATTTTGAGAATTAAAAAAAATACTTCCATTTATATAGACATATAACAAAATTCTCATAAGTATAAATAAAATATATAACCTAGTAATTAATGTTATATTAAATAGATAATCGAATGTGTAGGCACATTTCATGGCTGCAGAAACCATGTGAGAGGTCCCAACCAACCATTTCCTGGTAGAATAGGAGACCAGTCTCTCAAAACCAGTGATAGCAGTGATCTAGAAGTTATCCATGGGTCTTAAAACCCTTAGTCTAGAACAACAGTTACATAGGTTTCTACTTCCCTTCCATGCAATATGTAGAAGTAAAGTCAGGTTATTTAATTGAAAACATTCTACTAGATAATTACTACCTCTTTTAATACTGAATAACCTTATAATTATAGTATATAAAATATATAGAAAATATAGAAAATAATTTCAAATGTACTTCTAATTTTTTAGAGGTAGAGGGCTTTCAGGATATTTCTTCACATATACAAGCAATCTAAGACATTATGAGAGCACTCTTAGAAAGTTAAGATAATGCTACTATACTTTGAAAATCATTTATTTTACATATGTAATAAGATTTCATTGATTTAATTTCTCTTTAAAAATATGACAATTTCAGAGTCACAGACCACATATAAAATTTTTAGATATTCTAGACTACACTCCTCAGCCTCCCTTGGTTTTGGGATAATGTGTTCAGTGATTTATTAACAAAGTTTTTTATGTGTTTAAGGAAGTTTAGAATAGCACCTAGGGGTAAAATAATCTGATCCAAGTAGTATGAATTTTATGGCAGATAAACAGGGGGAGTCCTAGTTAAGTCATAGTAGATAATCATGCCCTGATCAAACTGAGCAAATATTCATTGCAAATTTTTAACTACAGATATCACAAGTGAATGCTGCACAAACCATGGGCGATGTCCCAACCAACCATTTACTGGTAGAATAGGAGATCAGTCACTCAAAACCAGTAACAGCAGTAATCTAGAAGTTATCCATGGGTCTTAAACCTCTCAGTGGAGAACAGTAGCATTACATAGGTTTCTACTTCCCTTCCATGCAATATGTAGAAGTAAAGCAGGTTTGGTATTAGAAATAAGAAAGACTGAGAAATAGTCTCTGATGAGATCAATTGTTACATAGAGGGAAAATACTGAATTATGCCATAATGATCCGTACAATCTTAATCTTCCTAAGCTGGGTAGTATATATTTCTCTCCATTAGAATATGAAGAAAGATGTGAATTTCAGAGATCATAGCAAGATCAGTCATTAGAGTCATTAGCACTGTTAAAAATATTTCATTACCTCTATATATCTTTAAAAATCATTTTCTAAAAATGTGAAATACTAAAGTTGATAATTGTTGATCTTTTATTTTTGGCCAATAATACCTGGAAATAATTAACACTCTGATTCAGTTTAGTTTCCTGTATCATATTACAAGTCATAAAAGTCAATGTTTATACTATGAAAACATATGTGCTTTGGACCTTAACCTATCACCAGAAATCACTGGAAAACTATAAAATATATGAAATAGTATTTCTAATATTTTAACTTACAGTCATTTTGAACTATGATTTGTAAAAGATTAAAAACAAAGGAAGTGAGCATATAATCTTTCTGATTTATCTTGCCTCAGGCAACTTCTGGACTAATGCAAGGAGAGAGGACTTTAAAAGAGCCTAAATTAACAAGACAGATTGGTGAGGTCGAGTTGGCTAGAATTTGTGAGCCCAAGTATTTACTGTAAAGACTGTGAAGGATCTATGCAGAGAAAGATCCAGATGTGTGCATGAGAGTCCTTTGGTGTTTATATATTAATCTTCATTTGCATTGGTGAGGCTCTGCAAGGCCAAGGAAAGAACAAATACTAGAGAATATCTTTTTACCAACTTGAGAGAAGAGAACTTGTGAATACATAAGAATTCAGTAGAGATCATAGAAGGATCACACCTTAGCAGCAAGGCTTAACTAAATCTTTAAAGAAAATATTGTTTTAGATTCATTTTAAAATAACTTCAAAAGAAATTGAAATGAAGCTAAAATGTAACCAACTCAACTGCATGCCAGAACAATGTCCAACATCCTTTAGAGATGCAGCTAAATCTGCAGCTCAACATAAAAATTTACCAGGTTCAACATCCAAACAAAACTTCCTAGGCATATTAAAAAGAAATTATTACCCATGAGTTGGAAATAAAATGTTAATAATAAGTCAATAAGAAAGGACCCAGAAATAACAAAGAATCACGAACTTTAAAATGCCTATTATGTATATTACATACTGTTGGGAGATTTTTACAGTTTATTTACAAAACTTTCATGCACTTGTACCTTGCTCTTTGGTACATTTGCTTTTGGAACCCAGCTGTGTGGAAGTCCACACTAGCCCATTTACAGAGTCCATATGGAGAGGATACGTGTAGTTGTTCTGTTTGACTACCTGAGTTTGCAGCTGACAACCAGCATCAAGAATGCTGTCTAATACCGCCCCGAGTCTTCCTTCAGGACCATGTTTCTCAGTCCCTCAGCTGCCAGGAGTGTTGGCTGCTAAGACTCACAGATAATGCCTTCCCTAGTAATTGTCTTTGGCAGAACATATTGCCAAATATTTTAATCCCTTTACAGGTTAAGTCCATATCCAATTAATGGTCAATATAAGTACAATGGCTCAGTTTCCTGCCTCAATTCAGGACAATTCAAAAGGCCATCCACTTTCTAGTGGATTCAGTGGGATCAGCGGAGGCCTTTGTTGAAACAGTAGTACAATTTTTTTCCAAGAGAATGTCCCAATAAACTTCCTATATATAAGTCTCTTTCTGTTAAACTTTCATTGAGTAACCTGATTTGAGACTGTAAGACAGAGGCTACCAGAAGACATTCAAGGAATTTGACCTTGAAAATGTATTTTTGTAGTTAATCTCTGTCTCCCACATCCAACTGGTAATAATGACCTCCTTGTTGCTGGCAGGTAGAGTACTTATAACACCTGGCTCATGATTGTAGCTAAATTGTTGAAAGAAAGATTCACTGGGAAATGGAATAGAATATTGGTGCAAAAGAATTAAAACTGGTATTATACTGAGGCATTTTAATTGTTTGGCAGAGGTAGCAACTACAAGGACAATAAAATCAAATGACTTTTGCTGAGTAATGTTGGTGAATTGGTGAGAAATTGAGTGCCACTATTCTCTGCAGGCCAAGGTTGATTGGTGGTAGAAGATTTTTTGTAGATCTGGGGATCACTGATAATATTGGGGATAGTAGAATCCTGAAAATATTAGAGGGGAGTTGGTAGTGTTTGTCTGTCAGAAGCAAAGTAGGTCTAATTATTGTGTAAGTACCACCATTGTATAGCAACCAGGTAGCCCTCACTTTCAGTATACTGTTAAGGTCGTTAATAAATCATGGTGTACCAGACACAAGGTAAATGTAGAGTCAATATTGTCATACTGTTCAATTGACAAAAAAAAAGGTTGTTCAGGGGGCAGCTGCCTCAGTAATGTCACAAATTCTCATCCAGTTTTTGCCCAAGGGCTGTTCTCTCCTTCTTTTGCTATAACATAATAAAAAATTCTCTAAACATTTTGAAGAACATTATATCAGTCTCCTTTATTAATAGCATCTTCTTATTTGGATGAGAAGAAAGAAATGGGAAGAACATTTGAGTTTGTTAAAATGTGTGCAATCCAGAGGGTGAGAGATAAATTTAGGAGGATTCAGGGACTAGAGCATCACTGAAGGTTTGAACATCTCATTATCTGGAGCATGTTGGGATAGCCTCCAAAAGAGGCTCATCTCATACCAGCCACCACTAAAATATTATGCGTGGTAGGTATTTTGGGCTTACAATGGAAGCGTATCCCACCCTTGTGAATACATGACCCCAGCCATGTAGCACTCAGAAGGCTAACATCTTTGGAGCCTTGAGTTGATAAGGGTTTGTAGCAGGTCTAGGCTTGAGCATAGGTAGCCCTACAATATGGGGCATACAACATGGCAGACCCTGTTGTTCCAGAATATTGTGAAAATACCCAGTGAAGTAATGATAAGTTCCAATAGGAAAATTACAACATAGACAACTAAGGTGCTGGAGCAAGGCCAAACTGTCTGAAACAAATTGTAAACAGCTCCTGGTATGTGACTGGACTTTGGTAAAGACAAAGCATCTGACTATGGCACATCAAATAACCATGTAGCCAGAGCTACATTACCATGGTTAGGATGTCATGAGAAATACTGTTAAAATAGGGAGTTCCCAACTAGTGTCTATTGTCAGATGGAAATAGTATATTCAGGATTATCCATTAGCAATAGGACATACAAGGTAGCTATACAAACAGTTGTTACAGACTTCCATGCCATCTACTCTTGTGGCACTGTATCTATATGGGGATCCTTTCATCCAGATAACAGAGGAAAATGCAAAAGCTGAGCTTGTTTCACAGAGAGGTCAGCTCAGTTTCTGGGTGATAGCCTAAAACAGACTACTTATATATTATCACACTAAAATAAATCAATACTACATTAAAAGTGGGCCTGAAAGAGCAATGAAGAAATGAGAAATCTTTCCAAGGGCAAAGACTGAGTTATCAATATGTATGGAAAAACAAGTGACCTAGGTAAGAATACATATGCGGTCATGGACAATGGTAACTGGCTAGTTGGTGAGGATCCCAGAAGAAGGATTTGAAGATCTAGTGATGATGCCAGGGTTCTTGTTCACAGAGCTGAAGAATGAACTTTGCGAACAGTCAAGGTAGGAGAGCAAGATACAGGCTTTTATTCAGAGATAGAGTGAAAGGAGGGAGCCCCTGGCTCACACCAGGAGGGGACAAGAGATTCCCAAGGTGGTATGCTGTCTAGGGGATTTTATAGGCAGTTGAGAGACAAAGGGCTAGGGATGTACACCTGTTAAGTGGTTCCAAATACTTTTGAAGAAATACTAAGTTTCCTTAGTCTTCCTGGTTATTTACAAGAACTTTACTGATCTGATTTCCTCCCAGGATAGCAGCTTCCTGGTCTGGGAGCATATCACTCAAGGCTGCCTGCTTTGCTCCAAAGGTGGGCTGAGTCATTGTTTTACTTTTTAACTAATTGGGTTTCAAGATGGAATCCTTTCTGCCTTTTTTTTTTACTATGTTGTTTTGGGCTTGCTGTAGTTTTGGGCTTGTTTGCTACATTGCCCAAGTTGCAACAAATCATTTGTTTAGGGCTGGAGGAAGGAAGGCAGCACTTGGGTAAAGTTAGAAAAATAAGTTGGGCTCCCTAGCAGGCCAAAGCAAATCTCGCAATGGTTATCTTGTTTTGTTTTTTACAGAGGCCCTCACCCTACTCTGTCTAAGCCCATGGTCCCTGTCTCAGTATGAACACATCTATGGAAAGGGCATGTGGATAAACCTCAAGGAGTAAGCAGTAAATACCAGGATCTTTTTAGTGTATGTTCACACCCATCAGAAAGCAGCCATATCAGATGATGCAACCACATAGAAAGAATTAGTTGGCCAGTTACTCTCTAGCATCAGCCACTCTGGGCTGGCAGTTTGTACACAAAAGAAGCAACCACTGTGGGAAAGATGAAGGGGCAAAAACTGTATCAAAATAGGCTTCTCATCAAGACTAGTTCAGCTTCCTGTACTTCTGAATGAATGTACAGCAACAGAGACAAAAGTTGAGCCCATGATACGGCGTTATTTTAGAAAATTTATCTGTAATTCATCTTAAGTAGAATTGAAACATATTCTACATGTGTGTTTGTTCCTTCAGCCCACAAGAATTGATCCAGCACCAGTATCTGTGGGCTTAAAAAGTCACTGATATCCAACATGGATATCTGGAAAATCACTGGATCAAGGAACCCATTTTAAAAGGAAGAAAAAAGAAAAACCAGGAAACAAAAGGTTTGGCACTGGGATTATGGGTTCCACTCATTTTCACCCAGAACTACCAGTCTTTAAGAGAGATTGAAGTAACTTTTAGAGGTGCACTTGAATGCCAGATTGGAGATAATACCATGGAGGATGGAATGCTGTCCTTCAAGTTGCAGTACATACCCTAACCTTTCAATGGTTCTCTAATTCCAATAGATAGAAAACAGCACAGGTATGCCAAAAAAGAGTTGGAAGAGAGGTTATCCTGTAACCATCATTTCTGATTTATTATCTCCTGGGAAATTTGTGTTTTCATCCCCACAACTCTGGGCTCTGAGTATTTACAGACACTTGTCCCCAAAGAGGAAATTATTCTACCGGTGTACACAATGAAAGTGTCCTTTAATCCACAATTGTTGCCCATTCTCTTTGGATTCTTCTTGTCATTATTGAGTTTCTATCCTGACCTAGATAACTAAATCTGATCGTTAGAATGAGATATGGATGCTCTTAGCAAATGGGGCTAGGGGAAAATAGGTTTGGCACCTTTATGATCTTTTAGATGTCTCTTGGTACTCTCTTGCACAATTCTGATGGTAGATAGACAAGCTCAGCATGATGACCAAAGGTTGACTGTTACTAGGAATTTGTCACTTCCACCCCCTGAAGAAAAGCCATCCAGACCAGCAAAGATATTAGCTGGGAGATAAAGCAGTCTAGAATGGACATTAGAGGAGGTAGATGATGATTATCAATTACAGCTAACAGAAGCATGGAACCTGTAGTTCATCCCAATAACTCTCCTCTTGAATGTCCCCCAAGCAAAAAGAAACCAACCAAAATCTTGTCTTATGGGCTGCAGGTGGACACAAATGGTTCAAGACTTAAATTGCACTTGACAGTTGTGAGCTGTTGACTAACATTCCTGGCAGCAGAAGCAATGGTTCCCTTGATGCTGAAGGAGGTATCTGGGCTTTGCACTCAAGTCTCTCTGAGGACTTTTCTCTCAGTCAAGAGACCTGCATAACACAATATTATTCCCTTTTCCTCATAGAAGCCCAAAGCCAATGACTGGTTGGTGTGAGTTTACAAAGGCTTAGGCCACTTCTGTCTATATGGGGCAACTCTGAAGGAACTGAGAGATCCCTGTTGTAGCAGATGTGGTGTTTTTCTTTTGTGGCTATTCTATAATTCATCATCCCTCCCAGGTGTTTCAGAGCACTTCCCAATAAAATATTTCCATGAAAACTTCTGTCTCAGTCTGTTTCCTATGGGACCCAAACTAGGACAAAAGTGTATACTAAAATTTCACATCAAACCTAATTCCCAATGGAAAAATATTATATGCATTTTCTTTAAGAGAAAAAAAAACACTAGAATTACCACTATTTCTACCTCTTTTCAGTACTGAACTGAAGGTCTTAGCCAATGCTGTGGGTTAAGGAAAATAAAGTAAGATATGGGGAGGGAAAATGAATTTAAAAAAAAAAGGATTTTATTCAAGAACATGATGAAAATAAATTATAAAGGCAATTTCTCTTATTTGAAACTTTCCAAGGAGCATAAGAAACTAGTGAACCTACTTCTATGATGATTATGCTTGTATTATATATTTAAGAATTACATAATTCTACAGTTTGAAATTTTCATACATTTTTTAAATAGGTATGGTTCTATAGAACATCATTTAGTATTTCATTTTTTGACAACAAAATATTCCTATCAACCATTAAAAAATGCATAATCATTTCCATTTATGTAGGATGGAAGTATAAATTACCACCCAATTTTATCTTCTATATGTAAGTTGCAGCAAGTATATAATGATACCAGTAGTAGAATTCCTGTTTTAGTTACTAAGTAGTGACATTAAGGATGGCATCTACTTGCTGAAGGCTTACATTTAAAAAAAAAAGGTTTTTAAGAGGTTAAATAGGTATTAGCTTTTGTTTAAGAGAATTATTAGTCTTTAAGGAAAAATAATAATCTCAAGTGCTTACTTCTATCACAGTAGCCCTTAAAACTAGAAATTTGATAACAGATGTTATTGATACAGTATAAGTCCAACTGTTAAAACTTTCATATTTGAACTTTGAATCGTTTTATTATCATGACCTTTGAAAAATTTTTATGGAACCTTTCATAAAACATGAAACTAAAGAGATTTCAAATGAACTATATACAGGAATACAACATGTTACTTCAAATGATGTATTTTTCTTTTGAATGTGGATGTCAAATATCTTTCCAAGAAGATAATTTAATATGGGTAATAGACTTAGGTTGCTTTAGTGGCCTAAAATTTATTGTTCTTTTGGTTGCCTCCTTCCATATTCTCTGAGTGAATGATCTCTTCTCCAATATGATGCTTGTGGTTGACCTGTCCTAATCAACGTGTACACTCAATGACCCAGGCAAGTTCCACAGGTCTCTGATTTTTTTGCTGTGATATGCATTTATAACTAAAGTAGACAATTTTGGAGTTGATTCATCTCACCCCCAGTGCCCTCAAAATATTGTTTATTTCTCTCTGAGTTTTTGCAGCTGCTCATTCCTGTTCTAAGTTTGGCTCTCCAGTTATCATTTGATAATGTAAACTGCAAAACTGCCAATTTCCTTCTAATTAACTGCCTTTTTATTAATGCCTACAACATTATTTCCTGGTGTTTACAATCAGAACCAGGCATAATAAAAACGAATTAAATATATATTATATATATATATATATATATATATACACACACACACACACACACACACATTTATGTGGATAACTTTTATTAATAAGGAACAGAAAAGAGCAGGAATACATATTTGTTCAGATATATTTTACTTCATGAAGAACAAGATATAGCTGAACATTGGTCTGAGATAATATGGAAGCCAACAAAAAATAAATGGAAGAAAATAATAGAATTGCTGGTTGCAATTAGAGAATTAGCAACATGTGCTTTGTCATCATCTGATTTCCCTAATTCACCATGATCTTACCAATGTAACTACTTACAATATTTATACCTACTGCTGATAAGGTCTAAATTCATAGCAAATATATCCGTTAATAAAAAATTAAGGTGGTTTTCTCTTCCAGTATTCTGTGGGGTTAAATAAAACTGAATGACTGAAAATTTTTCAGAATTTGTTGGAAGGAATTAATGGTGGAATGAGTATTATTAGCATTGCTATTTCATGACAGAGAACCTCTCTGAGAAGTCCAACAGAGATTTGATTGTTTTGCTTATTCCAAGGGATCCTAGTTCCTAGGAAAAATAACCTTGAGAAGAGAATTTCCAACTTCTGATTTAATTATTAAAAGTATAATTTTATTTTCCTTTGTTCATTGATAGTTATTCACTGTATTAAGGTAACACCAGTAATTCCTGTCATTGGGAAATTCATAATACAAAGGTTTTGGGGGAAAGGCAAGAATATCAGAGTAATATACAGTTGACCCTTGAATAACATGGGTTTGAACTGCATGGGTCTACATACACAGAGATTATTTTCAGTAATTATATTGGAAAAAGTTTTTGAGATTTGAGGCAATTTATTTAGCTTTATTGTAAGGACACAGTATATAATACATATAAAAATATATGTTAATCAACTATTTATGTCATCAGTAAGGCTTCTGTTCAATAGCAGGCAATTATTAAATTTTTTGGAAGTGAAAAATTAGATGTGAATTTTGACTACATGGGGCATTAGCAACCCAAACCCTTGAATTGTTCAAGGGTGAACTGTAATTAAATACTGATTTATCTTATATTGCAGGAAAATTTAGAGACAAACCTAGTGTAATACATTTAATATTTAGACCAAAATGCCAAATAAAAGTTCTAATGTCTAGAATAATTATTTTCAGAACAAGATTTTTTGAAAATCCATTTCTTTTACCTTGTCAATGAAAAAAAAATATTTCCCTGTTCTCAAAAGAATTAAGAAAATAAAATCTTAAAAGAGGATTGTATAAGAAAAGAGTCATAGACTCTTTCTCAAAATATTTAATTCAAATGTAATAGATATTCTAAATTACTTGTAATATATTTAAGAATCTAGGAAAAAAATGCTAGAATTTTCTTCAAAGAAATCATTTAACTTTGGGTTCTGCTTTTCTTCTCAAAGGCAGCTAGGACGATTTTGATTGAGCTAATTTGCATAACATTTACAAGTTATGTAAATGAAGTTTCAAAGGCTATCATATTTGAAACTAGATTTTTTTTTTTAGGTTCCAGTTGACTCAGGGATTTAAAGTCCATAATTCTCTATGAGAGTAAAGTGACCATGTAAGATAATACCATCTTTGTCAGTTTGAACTGTGAATTATTTATTATTATTTACAGAAAATTATGTAACAAAAAGTGAATGTCTGAAAACAAAGCATGCTTCCTGGGAGATAAAACTTAATAGGTAAACTTGATTTCAAGAAGATGATCGGGAAGTTATATTTATTGCTCAATCATGTATAAATTTTAAAAAAACAGCATTAAGGGAAGAATTTCAAATCATTTCTAGTGAGCCTTAGGGCATTTGATTCATTGTACAGATCAGGATAAAAGTAATAAGCCCAATTTTCAAATAAAGAATCAATATCTATATTTAGAAACTGGGTGTACATAATCAGAAGGGGAGGAGGGTACAGTGAGTGAAGAAAAATTCCTCAAACAGAAAGTTAAATTAGGAAGGTAAATGTACTAGCATTTCAGATTATATACCAAGAATGGTGATATTCTTATGAGTGATATTCATGGAATAGAATAGAAATCCATGGGCAAAAAGTGAGAGCTGCAAAAATCTACCCTAGCTTTATGATTGTGACAGGATGACAAGGTAAATCTTTTATAGTTTAGAAATCTCTTTTATTCTCCTTTCAAACTGCAGGATAAATTATACTTTAATGGTTATAAAGGTGATATGATAGTTAATTCCAATGTAGAATATCCTTCACCAAGTAAAAGTAAAATTCTCTTCAAAATGACCTAATGCTAAAAAAGCAGTTAAACTCCAGATGCATTTTAATATTAACATCCTGATTTCAGTATAAAATGCTATCTGCTTTGACATTCATCACTTCCACTTCTTTTCACTTACTTGCTCATAGTCTTGTGTAATTACATATGTGTAGTGCCGCCTTATCCACTCAGTTATAATCTAATCTAAGTAAATGAAAAAAACAAGTCCTTGATATCTTTATATACTAAACCTTACCCCTGTATAACACCTATTACATTTTACTAAATTTAAGAGTTTAAATATAGAAAGGTAACATCAGCAAAATGGTAGAGTAGGCAGCTCCAAAATCCCTTTCCTCCAGAGAAATATTGAAAAACAAGCAGAAACTTCAGAACCAATTTCTCAGACATCCAGATAATAGTCAAAGGTTTCTGGAAACCAAGTTAATGCTGAATCAAGAAAAAGGCAACTTTAACATGCTCTTGGCATTCAAGGAGATCTCTGTAAAAATACTAGCTGAACTCATGCTAAGGAACAGAGATTTTTATGACACTGTATGACAAACATTATAACCTTTGCAAAAAGGGTTAGAAAAGTCAGTGAACAAAACTGCAGTCTTCAACAAACCAAAAGAGCAAACTTTGAGGAAGGAGGAGAATCAGATTTCTAGAGTTACCATATTACAATATTATAATATATATTGCTGTATTATAATACCAATGTCTGACTTTAAACAGAAAATGGCAGGACATACAAAGAAATGCATGATTCATTCATAGGAATGAAATTGACAGAAATTGTCTTTCAGGAGACTCAGAAATTTGACTTATTATTCAAAATATTAAGCTAACTGTCTAATGTATGCTCAAAGAGCTAAAGAAAACTGGGAAAATGATGTAGGAACAAAATGATAATATAAGACAAAAATAAAATGGAATCAAATGTAAATTATGGAACTTAAAAGTACAATAACTGAAGTGAAAAATTTACAAGGGGTTTAACCACAGATTTTGTTGGGCAGAATAAAAAACAGTGATAGGATATTGAAATTATCCATTCTAAAGAGGAGACAGGAAAAAGAATGAAGAAAACTAAACAATCTCTGGGACCTGTGTGGCAGACCATCAAGAGGGCCAGCATATGTATTATGATAATATCTGAAGGAGAAAGAAAGAGATCTAAAAGAGATGCATGATGAAACACATTAGAATCACATTTATAAAAAAAATAAGAGATTTTTTAATTAGCAAGAGAGAAGTTCTTTATCAAAAGGCAAAGATTGGCAGAATGGATTTTTAAAAAGTATCCAAATATATGGTACATAAAGAGACCAACTTTAGTCTCTTGCAAAGATAAAAATAGTTTGAAAGTGAAAGGATGGAGAAAAGATATTCCATGCAAATAAGAACCAAGAGTGCTAGAGTAGCTATACCAATAAAATAATAAAATGACTGTAAATGAAAAACTGTAACAGACAAAATGAACACTCTATTTTTATAAAAAGGTCATTTCCTTAAGAAGATACAACCAAAATAAGCATATAGGCACCAAACAACACAGTCCTGAAATATATAAGGAAACATTGAATGGAGAAATAGTTCTACCATAATAGTTGGAGATGCCAATACTCCGCTTTTTGTGATGGACAGAGCATCATCTAGACAGAAAGTCAATAAAGAGAGAACTTTAACAACACTATGAATCAGCTAGGCCTAATAGCTACATAGTACACTGCACTCAACAACAGCAGAATATGTATACTGAAATGCACATGGAATGTTCTCCAAGATAAACCATGTTTTAAACTCCAATATGTGTCAATCAATTTAAAAAGATTGAAATCAGATAAGTTGTCTTCTCCAAATAAAATGGAATGAAGGTAGAAATCAGTAGCAGAAGGAAAAATGGAAAACTCAAATGTAGGGTAATTAATACATGCCTAAACAATCAATGAGTCAATGGAAAAATAAAATTGAGAAAATAAAGATGAATAAAAATGAAACCATGTATCAAAATTTATGGGATGCCATGAAGACATTTCTTAGAGGGAAATTTGTATTATTAAATACCTACATTTGAAAAGAGTACCTCAAATGAATACCAGATTTTCACCTCAGCAAACTAGAAAAACAGCAAGATTGAACCAGAGAAAAATAAGATACTAGAAAAACAAGAGAGAATTGATGAAACCGCCCCCAAAAAAGTTATTTGAAAAATAACAAAATTGACAAACCTTCAGGTAACTAATAAAAAGAGGGAAGATGCAAATTACTAAAACCAAATCTTACAGTTTAAATGTAGGAGTATTGGGTTAGGGGATAAATGAATAGGTTATAGAAATAAATCTGTAGAAACTGGGATTACAATTTGAATGAATGGAAATTACAACACAATTTTTAAAATTATGTATATAATATCTTCATTTAAAAAAAATAATCTTATGTTTCGTGAACCTAAACAAATCTTGCATTGTTTTCAGAGGTTCTCAAAGTGTCATGTTCTTCTCTTTACTTTTCTAGTGCATAACTTTGGGTAAACTTAAAAATCTCTTTATCTTGCAAGTAGTAAGAGTATCATTTTAATCCAAGAGGATACAATTTTAATGCTTTGTGGAACGAAACTGTTCCCTACTTCACGAAAATCCCTTTCTTTCTCTTCTTGCTTACTGGCTAATCTATACTTTTTGTTTTTTCCAGTTTTATTCAGACACTTGGCATTTTCAACCAAGCCATTACTATACATTCCTAATAAAAGTTTTACCTCTTTGAAAAGCTGCTTTAGTCTGTTCTCTTTTCTTCTAAGAAAGAAAAAAAAATCCTAATAGTGTTTTTTAGTAATCTGTGTTATTCATACTACTTGACGAAAATTTAAGGGCCATATGTAAATAATTAACTCTGTGTGTGCCGTCACGGATGACAGTTTTGAAAATTGCACACACTCATTACAAATTCCTGCTATTGAGACAGGGACCATGGGCTTAGACAGAGTAGGGTGAGGGCCTCTGGAAAAAACAAAGCAGTATAATACATTGTGAGATTTGCTTTGGCCTGCTGGGGGTCCAGCTTATTTTTCTAACTTTATCCAGGTGCTGCTTTTCTTCCTCCAGCTCTAAACAAATGATTTGCAACCTGGGCAATGTAGCAAGCAAGCAAGCTCAAAACAACACAGTAAAAACAAGGATTCCATCTTTCAAATAAGATTGCATTTTAAAACCCAATTAGTTAAAAAAGTAAGTTTCTTAACACTCTTAACAAACAGACATTAACTCAGCCCACCTTGGAGCAAAGCAGGCAGTCTTGAGTGATATGCTCCCAGACCAGGAAGCTGCTATCCTGGGAGGAAATCAGAGCACTAAAATTCTTGTAAATAACCAGGAAGACTAGTAAGAAAGTGTTTCTTCAAAGGTAAATATTTTGGGACCACTTAGCAGGTGTACATCCTCTAGCCCTTTGTCTCTCAACCACCTATAAAACCCCTAGACAAAGCACCACCCTGGGATTCTCTTGTCCCTTCCTGGCGTGAGCCAGGAGCTCTGTCCTCTTGCTTTATCTCTAAATAAAAGCCTCTGCCTTGCTTTCCTACCTTGAGTGTTTGTGAAGTTCATTCTTTGACTCTGCGAACAAGAACCCTGGCATCACCATAATGTAAAGACACTTAATATGGACACGGTGACTTTTATTATAAGCAGGAATATATTAGGAAGTGAATATTTAGCTATTATAAATAGAACTAAATATTTATCATGATCCTCAAAAGCCATTATATTACCTAATGTCTAAAAAAGTTCACTATACTTAATATCATTGCTAAAAATAAAATTTGTTAAGAACCTCTAAATATCTCTTGTTTAATTATGAAATCATATAATTTTAACTCCCGACTGTTGAGTTGTTCTTGTCCAACTTTCTCAATTAATAAAAGGGAGTTTTATGACGCATTTTTTTCATTCTGATGGTTAAATTAATAAAGTATGAGGATTATTAGAGGGATTTTTAATGTAAAGAGAAATTACTAAACTGTTTTTAGACTAGGATGACCATAAAACTTAAGAAGCAATTTATTCTTACCTAAATTGTTAAATTTATTCTTAGGATGACCATAAAACCTAAGAAGCAATTTATTCTTACCTAAATTGTTAAATTTATTCTTATTTATAGGTTTGTGTTAAAAAAAGTCAAACTAAGCATCAGTGAAAATGTAATCTAGTGCTGAGTCCAGCAAACATTTTCTGTAAAGGGCCAGATAGTAAATATTTTAGGCTTTGTAGGCTATACAGTCTCTGTTATACCTGCTCAACTCTGCCATTGTAGCATGAAAGCAATCATAAGCATACAAAAATGAATGAATGTGGCTGTGTTTCAATAAAAAAAGTATTTAAAAAGCAAGGAGATGGGCTGGATTTGAATAATGGACCATCATAGTTTGTTGACATAAGATTTAGTGTTCTGCATGATAATTATGATTTAAGTATCAAGAAAAAATCTTTAGTATACTAAGTTCATAGAATTAACATAATGTGTGTTACTGACCTGACTTGAGATGATTTAAAGTAAAAAAAGTTTTAGTCATATCAAATTAAGGTTTTAAAATACATTATTACAATCAAATACATTGTCTCAGTTGAGCCCAAGATCAAGGCTATGGCCTAAAATTATTAAGCAATTCTTATTTAATGCAATTAAGGATTTATTTTGCTTTGTTCTCCTTTTTAGATAATTTCAAACTTATCTTTCATGTTATCTGATTAAAATATTTCAGTCTTAAAGTAAGCATGGATAATTTCCTATTTTTTATTTGTTGTATAATTCAGACTTCCTTGAAAACTGGTGGTTTAGACTGATTTACTGGTATGGTCAGTAAGCAAAGGCAAACTCCTCAAATCTGCTTCATCTTAAAGGATCATCTTTGGATTCACAGTTTCTGTGAAATTACTGTTTTAAAAATATTTTTGAAAGACTATAGTATGTGGGGTGCTGAGGTAGATGTAAGAATGAATCAAGTATTCCTCTCCTTGTGGAATACACTATTCCAGCCATTGTGAGTACTTTGTGAGGTTTCTATGGAAGTAACCAAATATATATGGTTCTGAACAAATTACAGAAGCTCATTCTGCACTGATATTTTAAAATCAGGCACTAGTTTTTCCATCTGTCTTGGACATTTTCCAAGATTGCTAGCATGCCACTAATAATTTTTTTTTCTTACTTTAGTGAAAGAATGTTGGATGTTTTCAGAGATTTGCCCTTTCTACCCAATATGGCTTCTGTTAAAAGCTACTTTATTTCTTCTTCCTCATCTCCTCTTGCTTCTCATACTCCTTCTGCCCATGTTTCTCCTCCTTCTCCTCCTCCTCCTCTTAAAAATGTTCTGTTTCTTGCAGCTATTAAATGGAGATGTGTCAGGGGCTGTTGTCATTTATGATACCATGTTGTGAGAGCTCCTCCACCTTCTATACTAACCACAAACCTGTACTCACCTTTCCTTTCTCCTCCTCCCCCCTCCTTTCTGCTAGAGCACAAGAACAAGAAAGTTAACTCATTTAGCAATAGATGTTAGGAACCATGTGACACAAGAACAAAAGGACTCCATCTTGTTGTTTACTTCTTCTTGGCCAGTTTCCCGCCACAGCTTCCCGCTAAGTCCTCAACCAGGTCCGTTGCTTACGTCAAAGACTACTGAGCATGTGCACAACTCGGTGTGTGATTGGACTTTGGAAGCTACCTCATTATCATAATGGGCAACCAACCAGAAAAAGCTACTCCCTACCACGCCCCTTCAAATGCTATATATTCCTTGCCTTTTCTGTTAATAAAGTAGAGCTTGACAAAAAACTGCAGGCTCTCCGTGTCATTTTGTCTCATCCCATTTCATAGGTAGTCGCGGCTCCCCCGAGGTCTCCCACGTCTTAAGAAGCCCTCGCTGGCGAGGACAAGTGGCGCCCAACGTGGGGCTCGAGGATCGTAGCCCGCCTACCTAGAAGAGAAAGTAGTCGCAGCTGCGCAGGATTCATCGGGCTATCAGCTCGAGAGCCGCCCGATCGGTGACGACGAAAGCGGACGGCTAACGGGTAGGTCCATTCGGACGTTCTCTTAACTCAAAATGGGACAGGAACTGTCTAAGGAGGCGCAGTTCTTAAAAGATATTCAACAGTGCCTCCGAGAGAGAGGGGCACACGTTAAAAAACAGGATCTCTTGAAGTTTTTTCAGTATATCCAGAAAGTCTGCCCTTGGTTCCCCCAAGAAGGAATCGTAGACCCCAAACGCTGGGACCGTGTAAGACTTTGCCTTCAGGCGCACTATGAGGCTGTCGGACCTGAAAAGGTCCCTATTCAAACCTTTTCATACTGGAACATGATAAATGACATTTTCTCTCATGCCAAAAACTTTCACCCCTCTGCAGCTCAGGCGGTTGTCTCCGCCGCTGAATTTCTTGCTACCTCCCCCACTCCGTCTCGGGCACCCTCTAGACACACTGTTGTGGAAATTCCTCCTGAAGATCTCCCATCTCCACCCTCTCCTCCCTCACCGCCTCCGCTCTCTTCTCCCCCTTCGCCCTCCTCCATACGGCGGCTGCGGCCACTCCTTTCCCCCCCATTTTCACAAACCTCCACCTCTTTGCGCCCCTGTCATAGACCCACAGCTTCGCTCCCTAATCTCTCATTCGCAGGCTGCACTTACTTCTGACATAAAAGACCTTAAAAACATGATTCAACTACAGACCGAGCGCAACGCTCTCGTTAAAGAACTCCAAGGCCTTCAACTCTCGCTTACCCAGCCTGTCAGCTCTCTTAACCTTCCCCAACACTTCAATCCGGTTCCTTCTTACCCTCCTAAATCTCATAAAAAACTCTCAGCCCCTAAGCATAAAGCTCCCTTTGTCTTTCCTGTTTGCACCCGTTCCTCAGATAACCCTGCCGCTGCCGACGGCTTATCTACCACGGCTGCCGCCGCGCCATTTGATAGTGAAAGTAACCATTCTCTCCGCATGCGCTCCTCCTCCTCCGAATGTGAGGCTGAGGAAGACACAAAAAATTCCTCTTCTGACGATGAGGGCCGCCCCCCTCCCCTTGTCTTACGGCGTCCTCGTTCGCTGCGTTTCAAACACCTTAAAGAATTACAACATGCAGTCTCCCAATACGGTCCTTCCGCTCCTTTCACTCTGTCACTTTTAGATTCCATCTGTGAATCCCTTCACCCCACTCCGTCCACCTGGTTCCACTTAGTAAAGGCTGTTCTTTCTAGAGGGGACTATCTCCATTGGAAAACTGATTATGATGATCGTTGCCGTTCGTTTATCAGTAGTATGCCCTCTGCTCAAAAAAGAGCTGAGCGCTGGAACATCAATAAGCTTTTAGGTACCGAGCCTTATGCCGATCCTGAAAGACAAAAACAATTTAGCCAAGCCTTCTTAACCCAGGTACAAGCAGCAGCTTTAGCAGCCTGGAAAAATCTCCCTACTAAAAGTTCCACTTCCTCCCTTTCCAAAATCAGACAGGGAACACAAGAATCCTATACAGATTTTGTGGGCCGCCTAACTGAAGCCGCTGAGCGCATTTTCGGCCCCCAAGAAAGTGAAAGCCCATTCGTTCTCCAATTAGCATATGAAAACGCTAATCCTGCTTGCCAAGCAGCGCTCCGTGGGAACCGCCGAGGAAAATCCCTTACAGACTTTATCAAACTCTGTTCAGGGATTGACTCAGCTTCACATGCCATCGGCATTGCAATTGGAGCAGCCTTATCCTCTAATAAACCCAATGTCTGTTTTAAATGTAAACAACCTGGACATTGGGCTAAAAATTGCCCTATGGCCACACAAGGGCAAGGACAAACCCAAGCCACTCAGAAAACAATTCCCAGCCCTGTTTTACCAGCTACCGTTTGCCCCAAGTGCCGTCGTGGCAAACATTGGGCTAATCAATGCAAATCTAAAACAGATATCGATAGACAGCCTATCAATCAAAGTCCATCGTTTCCCCAAACTCTAATACCTCACCAACAGCCTTCGGGAAACGAACCATGGGGCCAGCCCTCGGCCCCTCCCCAACTCCAACCTGCCCCGAGGGCATTAGGGCACAATCCTTACAGCGCGCCACCCCAGGGAGCGCAGGCCTGGACCTCGGTCCCTCCTCCCACACAATATTAACCCCTGAAGATGGGCCAACAATCATCCCTACGGGAATCCATGGGCCCCCTCCCCAAGGCACGTTTTTCCTTATCATTAGACGAGCTTCATCCACCCTCAAAAGCCTTGTAGTCCACCCTACTCTAATAGACAATGACTATACAGGAGAAATTAAACTTATTGTATCTTCCCCCTTAGGAACTACTCTTCTGTCTGCAGGCACTCGCATTGCACAAGCTATTCCCCTGCCTCTATCTTCTTCCACCTATCCTTCTCAAAGCAGTTACCGGGGAGCCTCCACCCCTGGCTCCTCAGATGTCTATTGGATGCAAAAAATTACTACTAATAGGCCCACCCTCCAGCTTAAACTTGATGGAAAAACCTTTCAAGGCATATTAGATACTGGAGCTGACGCTACAGTCTTATCCCAAACCCATTGGCCTCAATTATGGCCCTTACAGCCCTCATTAACCCATTTACAAGGCATTGGCCAGTCCAGCAATACTTTACAAAGTTCAAAATTTTTAAAATGGGAAGATTCTGAAGGAAACAGTGGCCTAGTTCGCCCTTTTGTAGTCCCTGGACTCCCCGTTAACCTGTGGGGAAGAGACATTTTAGAACAATTAGATGTTGTCCTTTGCAGTGGTAATGAATTTGCCTCCAGGCAACTGAAAAAACAGGGGTGGTCCCCTGGGTCAGGACTAGGAAAAAACTTACAAGGCAACCCCAGCCCCATAATAGTCACTCAAAAAACGGATAGAACAGGTTTGGGATACCCCCACGCCCCTCAAAATTTTTCATAAGGGCTATTGACACTCCTGCACCTTGGGCTGATGCTATCACTTGGAAAAGTGATGAGCCAGTCTGGGTTGATCAATGGCCCCTCTCTTCTCAAAAAGCCCAAGCTGCTTATCAGTTGGTGCAGGAACAACTAGAAGCAGGACACATTGAACCCTCTACCTCCCCATGGAATACCCCCATCTTTGTTATTAAAAAGAAATCAGGCAAATGGAGACTTTTACAAGATCTCAGGAAAGTAAATCAAACTTTGCAAATTATGGGAGCCTTACAACCAGGCATCCCGTCCCCCATCGCCATCCCTGTTGATTTCCACAAAATTGTCATTGATTTAAAGGATTGCTTTTTCTCCATACCCCTACACCCTCACGACAAAAAGAGATTCGCTTTTAGTGTCCCTGTTGTCAACTGCGTAGGCCCTATGCCCCGCTTTCAATGGAAGGTCCTCCCCCAAGGAATGGCTAATAGTCCTACACTCTGTCAAAAGTTTGTTGCTCAAGTCATTGATCCATTCCGCTCACAATACCCTCATATCTACCTCATCCATTACATGGACGACATCCTCTTGGCCGGACCTAACCATTCTGAAGTCCTCTATTTATCACAATTAATTATAAAAGCCTTAAGGGATCAAGGACTTCAAGTAGCTCCCGATAAAATTCAGTTACAACCCCCCCATACCTTTTTAGGCTTTGAACTATTTCCCTATAAGGTAAAAACACAGAAACTCACCATTAAGACAGGACACTTACAAACTTTAAATGATTTCCAGAAGCTTTTAGGAGACATAAATTGGCTACGTCCTTACCTCCATATTACTACAGGAGACCTTAAACCTCTATTTGATATTTTAAAGGGGGATTCTGACCCCACGTCAAGCAGAAGCCTCACCCCTGAGGCTCAGGCTGCTATCGATAAAGTTTCCACAGCTATCCAGCAACAAGGAGTTTCTTACTATGATCCCACAAAACCTCTGCTCCTAATATTGTTTCCTTCCACTTTTACCCCTACTGGAATTCTTTGGCAACAAGGACCTCTATATTGGATACATCTCCCTGCCTCTCCCTCAAAAATCCTCACTACGTACCCTTCCCTTATGGCAGCCTTAATCATAGAAGGAAGAACAGCCACCCGAAAACTCTTTGGGAGAGACCCATCATCCATTGTCACTCCCTATGCAGAGAAACAAATAGAATGGCTTATGCAGAATGAGGACTCTTGGGCACTGGCCTGCATTGGCTTTCTGGGAACATTCTCATGCCATCTTCCCTCCGATAAGCTACTTCAATTTTTACAAACAACTCCACTTGTATTCCCCAAGGTTACTTCTTCCCGGCCTATTCCAAATGCCTTGCTGGTCTTTACTGATGGCTCCTCCACAGGTCTTGCAGCCATCCATTCATCTAAAAACCAAAAAACTCTCCAGACACCTTTTAAGTCCGCACAGCTTGTGGAGCTATACGCTGTTCTGCAGGTGTTTATAGATCTCTCAGATCAGACCTTTAATCTATATACTGACAGCTCTTACGTTGCCCAATCTGTACCCCTTTTAGAGACTACTCCCTATATCAAACCTTCTACTAATGCATCTCCTTTATTCTGCGACATACAAAGGCTTATACTAACACGGAGACATCCCTTTTTTATAGGACACATAAGAGCCCATTCCAATTTACCAGGACCCCTAACTGAAGGAAATAATACTGTTGACCAACTTACAAGATTAGTGGCTCATGTATCTACCTCTACCCCCCTCACCCAAGCACAAGAAGCCCATAAGTTACACCACCTAAATGCTCAAACCCTTCGTCTTCAATTTAAAATCACTAGAGAGCAAGCTAGAGCCATTGTAAAAAACTGTCATAATTGTGTCATGTTTCTCCCTGAGCCTCATTTGGGAGTCAATCCCAGGGGGCTTACACCCGGAGAGCTATGGCAGATGGATGTCACTCACATCCCCTCCTTTGGTGGTCTAAAGTATGTTCATGTTACCATTGACACATTCAGTGGTTTTATTTTTGCCTCTCTACAGAGTGGTGAGGCCGCCAAACATGTCATTTCTCATGTCCTCCAATGCCTCACTGTGCTAGGAGTTCCTAAATGTATAAAAACAGACAATGGTCCTGGGTATACTGCTAAAAACTTCAAAGAGTTTTGCCAGTGCCTCCAAATAAAACATCTTACTGGCATCCCATATAATCCTCAGGGACAGGGGATTATAGAGAGAGCTCATCAAAAGGTTAAAAATCAAATTTCTAAACAAAAAGAATCATCCACAGAGCTCTCTAACTACTATAAAAATCCTAAAAATCTTCTCAATCATGCACTGTTCGTCCTCAACTTCTTATCAGTGGACGAACAAGGCAAGTCTGCAGCAGACAGACTATGGCATCCGGCCACCAAAGATACTTATGCTCAGGTCCTTTGGAAGGACCCCCTAACTAATCAGTGGCACGGACCCCATCCAGTACTTATATGGGGAAAAGGACACGCATGTGTCTATGATCAAGAACACCAATCGGCCAGGTGGCTGCCCGAGAGACTCATCAAATGTGTTAATAACACCACATCCAGGGAAGACACACCCTGAGATTTCCCTTCTTTTTGCCTTGCAGAAAAATGCTGTTACAATTGCTTCTGCTCTGGCCGCCTCTCGTCCTTGGCACCCCCAAACAGCCATCTCCTCATCAGCTTTTCAACTTCACCTGGCAAGTTATTAATGAAGCAGGAGATGTTGTCCATTCCATCTCAAGCGTGAGTTCATCCACCCCCTGCACCACCCTCTTCTGAACAAACTCTCCTCAACATGCTTAAAGAATCGTGGAACTTACTCAACTCCACGCAGCCCGACACAGCCTCTAATTGTTGGCTTTGCTTCCACTCCTCTCCACCATTCTATGAGGGTGTAGCAGTTCTTGCTAACCTTGTGCCTACCAACAACACCCAAGACATGTTTAGATTTCAAGCCTCTCACAAAGAAGGATTAACCCTGACTCAGTTATCAGGGATAGGAACATGTGTTCATAGCCAATCTGTCAACCCACCCCAGGAAATCATGCCGTTATGCAATCAAACCTTCACTCCCTCTCCCTATGACTCCTATATACTTGCTCCTAAAGGGACATATTTTGCCTGTGCCACTGGCCTTACTGCTCATATTTCTGTCCAAGCATTGTCTACTCACCATGATTTTTGTGTTCTAGTTCAATTAATCCCCAGGATTGACGTCTACTCAGCAGATCAATTCTTCCCTCTCCTACGTGAAGATTCCAGCCGTCGAGTCAAAAGAGAACCTATCGCTGCTGCCACCCTGGCCCTTGTCATTGGCCTTGGTGCTGTGGGCGCTGGAACAGGCATCGCCTCCCTTGTTGTTTCTGACCAACAGTACAATAGACTTGCTGCAGCCATAGATGCAGATTTAACTGAGATTCAAAAAGGCATTACAGCACTCACTGAATCACTCCAGTCACTAGCTGAAGTAGTTCTCCAAAATAGACGAGGCTTAGATCTTCTCCTCCTCCAACAAGGAGGCCTCTGTGCAGCTCTCAAGGAGGAATGCTGCTTCTATGCAGATAAAACAGGCATAGTAGAAGACAGCATGAAAAGAGTCAAAGATAGCTTAGAGAAACGCAAAAAAGAAAGAGAGCAAAATGAAAGTTGGTATCAGAACTGGTTCTCCACCTCTCCCTTTCTAACCACCTTACTCCCCTCTATTCTTGGCCCCTTACTTGGACTCCTTCTGCTTATTTCATTTGGCCCTTGGGCCCTACGGAAGCTCACACAGTTCGTAAAGGATCAAATAGATGATCTACAAACCAAGCCTATCCAAGTCCACTATCATCGCCTGGACCTCACCGAGCGGGGGCTAGATGACTACAATGGTATCTGCCCAAATGACACCCCTGTCTTTTGAGACGCTAGAACCTACCAAGCAGCCTCAAAGCGTCAAGATCCTGAGAGCCCATGGCGAGAATGTGTGTAACAGAGCCTATGTGCCAAAAACTACGCAGATTTGGCTTTCAGTGCGGGAAAAATAGTCAAAGACGGGTAAGATCTAGCAAGTACAATAGCAACCTAAGACAGAGACTAAGCCTTAGCTGCTTAAGTTCCTCCATGACGGGTAAGCATTGTACCTCTGCTGGACAACCTAAGACAGACATTTTTCCGACAGCCCGAATCCTGCGATGCACACAAAGCCTGCCCGCTGCAGCCACACGCAGCCTAAGACCGGCCTCAGTTTCCGCCCCTCAAAATATAAAAGTAAGGGGGAACTGTCAGGAGCCGTTGTCATCTGTGACACCATCTTGTGAGAGCTCAGCCATCGTCTATACTAACCACAAAACCTGTACTCACCCTTCCTCTTTCCTTTCCCCCCCTCCTCTCTGCTAGAACACAAGAACAAAAGGACTCCATCTTGTTGTTTACTTCTTCTTGGTCAGTTTCCCACCACAGCTTCCCGCTAAGTCCTCAACCAGGTCCGTTGCTTACGTCAAAGACTACTGAGCATGTGCACAACTCGGTGTGTGATTGGACTTTGGAAGCTACCTCATTATCATAATGGGCAACCAACCAGAAAAAGCTACTCCCTACCACGCCCCTTCAAATGCTATATATTCCTTGCCTTTTCTGTTAATAAAGTAGAGCTTGACAAAAAACTGCAGGCTCTCCGTGTCATTTTGTCTCATCCCATTTCATAGGTAGTCGCGGCTCCCCCGAGATCTCCCACGTCTTAAGAAGCCCTCGCTGGCGAGGACACTCAACAAAATGGGTAAGAGGGTACATACCTCAACTTAACAAAGGCCATATACAACAAACACAAAGCCAGCATCATACTAATAGTGAAAAGCTGAAAGTTTTTCCACTAAGATCAGGCACAAGACAAGGATGTCCACTCTCACCACTCTTATTCAGCATAGTTCTGAGGTCCTAGCTCTGGCAATCAGACACACAGAGATAAAATCATCCAAACTGATAAGGAGGAAGTTAAACAGCCACTGTTTGAAGATTACATGACATTGTACATAGAAAACCCTAAAGAATCCACTCCAAAACTATTAGAACTAGTAACTGAATTCAGCAAAGTTGCAGAATACAAAATACACAGAAATCTGTTGCATTCCTATATACTAACGATGAACTAGCAGAAAAATCGGGAAAACAATTCCATTCACAATTGCATCAAAAAGAATAAAATACCTAGGAATAAACCTAACCAAGGAGGTGAAAGACCTATACTCTGAAAACTACAAGACATACAGGAGGTAAATTAAAGAAGACACCAATAAATGGAAACACATCCCGTGCTCATGGATAGGAAGAATTAATATCGTAAAAATGGCCATCCTGCCTAAAGCAATCTACCAATTCAAGGCAATATGAGAGTGTTCCATAGTTCTGAGCATCCTCAATAGTATTCATGGTAAAAGGAAAGTAATTAATGTTCTGGAAACCCCACAGTTTAAAGGAGAATACTGATGTCAAGAGATGTGAGATACTGTTCCAAGGGTGTGAGAAGTCTGAGTCTGGAAATGGAGGATATACTGTGGGTCCAATAACCAGATAAAGGAAAGCTAAGTCATCCTTCAATACCTCCAATACCATGCATGCCAGCTGTTTGACAGCAGACATGCAAACGGCAGAGAAAATTACAAAGGGCTTTCCCATGTTAAGATGATATACAACATCTGTGGGAAATTACATATCACTCTTAAATGAAAAAAGACAGAAAAAGAAGAAGGTGGGTATTATTTGATTATGATGTAACAGTGAATTGATCAGTGATAATGGTCAGTCTGACTGAGTTACTTTGATTTCACTGTTTAAATTTTCAAAATGAAAAGATGAATCCAATATGTTGAGATCAGTTATAATGAAACAATCTCCTGCATATATGTATTAACCTGAACAGTTTATACTAAACACATTCTTTGCTTATCAAATGCTTATCTGTTTAAGTGCACTGTTTGCTTTTTTGTGCTCCCAAAGTGCTTTGTTTGATCTAGGATTTGCCCTTTCTTATGTTAAGAACCATATTGCTATTTGCAGAAAATTTGTTATTTTAGCTCATATAATTCTTCAATATCCACAATAGGTATAGAATATTTACCCTTGTCTGAAGGTGAAAAAGACTGTTTATCTCCAATATAATTTTTTTTTAATGTGGATGCCTGTTTTATCTGTTTTCAAAATGTATCTCTAGCTTGATCAGAGTTCATGCCTGGTTTCTGTCCTGGGTACTTTGGTATTTGTGTAAAAAAGTTATGCTGTTTAACTTTTTCAATGTGGTAAAGAGAAGACTATTTAAAAAATTATTTTGTTGAGGAAAACAATTTCTCAGAATCTTCACTAAGAACAAAATATTCCTTTGCAAAGACACAAGACTGCAATGGCACATCCTTGAAAAGATACAACCACATTTTAAAGGCTTATTTGGTCATATTCAATTATAGATTACAAAAACATTTATTAATTCATTTTATTGTTTTATTCATGAATTTAGTCATTGCTGAGTCAATGCTATCTCTATAATTGTCATCTAACCTAGCTTTATGTGAATTATAGTATAATTTTATATGTATTTAGAGATTGACATGTTGCAGAATATTGGACCTTATAATTTTGTTACCCAAACATACATTAGTTCTTATATATGTCAATGTAATCATAAGTTTTCATAAAGGAATATAAATTAGACCACCAAAAGCATAAAATGAATGAAGATCAAAGAGAGCCTTTTTTCCCATAATATAGCAGGATTTTGTGATTGAGTCTATATTGAAATTGCTGAAATTGTATATTTACCCTGCTGACCATTTTCTGTATTTCCAATACCATTTTCTGTTTTCTTATTGGCATGTGGTCTGAGGAAACTAGCCTAGAAACAACTAAAACTATAGACTAATAGGCAATTATTGCAAGACAAAAAGGACTCTATTTATAAAACATTTACTCTAGAAATATCTGGCATTATGGTCTCAGCCACAAAATTTGGGGACCAGAGGGTTGTTGTGCTTTAAACTGCATCATGATTATTGTTTCTTAAATCCATTCCAAACTTGTTATCTTTGCATATTGTTGCTCAGTTTAAGTTAGGAATGGGATATATGACTGGCAGTGAGGCAAAGAGAGAGCAATGTGTAAGTAAAACTAAAATGCCAGTTACTCCCTGTTATGTGTCATTTCCAATGTTCCTACATTGGAAGGAGAGGAGGAAACATTTATCTTCCAGTTTTGTGGGTAGGGTGGAAAGCAGACACACTGAGTAGGACAATATTGACAGTGATGTCAAGACTGAGAAGAGACACAGAGAAGCCCCAAGATTTACCAGTCTGTGTGCTATGTCAGGAACAGTAATTCCATGGAAAATTTTAGTGGAAGAATATGGGTTTTTTTTAGTAGATGGGGGTATAGACTTATCAGAATACAAGAAGCCCAGTCTTACTGAACAGCTATGAACTGCAGGGAATAATTCAAGATAAAGTAGGAGAACATAAGAGACCAGAGAGAAAAGAAAAAAAACTTAGTGCAAGAAGCAGAAAAGATTGTTAGTGCCACGTGACACCTTTGGAAAACTCCATATTGGAATAGAATGGTGTGGTGGTGTGGGTAAAATTGAAATATTTCCAGAATCTCTTGTGTGGCCTTAGTGTATCTTCATATCAATAGGTGATTACAAGGAGGGTGAGGAGTGAGTGCCCACCTGGACCGGAGAGGTTTGGTGGGCTACTTTTGCAGCCAGGTCATGAGAGACACTGCAAGAAGAAGTAGACAACTGCTTGTAAGTAATGAATGGGTTTCTCCCACTTCATTTCTCCCTTTGACTGATTTTGGCTTCAAAGGCTATTTGCTTTGGTCTGGGAACATATTTTACCCCAGGAGTTACACTGGTATAGTCAGCAGGACCTCTGAACCTGAAATCTTCATGGGTATGATGTTAGGGCGGGCTGATCCTATACACTGTGTGTAGATACCTGGAAACACCACTGTAGGTGGTGGAGAGGCTCTGGTGGTTGCTGTGGTGGAGAATGATGACTCACCCTTCCCTCTGGCAGTGGTGGATGGTGAAGCTTCACCTGGGAATTCCCTTTCTGTGAGGCTTCCACTTAGGGACGTCACAGTAGTAAACTGGTCTAGGGTAAAACACCTCCTAGATGGGCGGGCCATTTTCCAGAAATGGGGAAGGGTCAAGACACCAGAAGCTGTGAAAATAGCCCTCCATGAGACAGAAGACTGCTTAGAGGCCCTGAGTGGCTGTGTGGCAGCCAGGATTGTGGGATGTCTGTTTCTCGAGATAGTGGAAAGTGTTATCAAGGAGAGAGAGAGGGTTATAGAGGAGAGAAAGGGACTTTGGCAGGAGAGAGACACACTTCAGCATTGCTTGGAGGAGCTGGGTGATGACCTATGGGATGCCCTTAAGAAAGTGAGACAGTTATTGAGAAGACAGGTCCCGCTCCTGGAAGAGCAGTCAGTGGGTTGAGTTGTGGGCAGTATGGCTCTTGAGCACCCAGGACCCCTCCTCTATAGTTGTCTGAACTGACAGCTGAGCCATCTATTGGGGCTTGACCCTGTGGGTACTGACATGGTACCATGCCAACTGGATGGTTGGTCACCAGCCCCTTTGGGGGCAAGAGTGGTGGCAAGACCTGTGGGACTCTGGTCAGACTAAGACTGTTACTGTAAATCACATGACTGGCAATTTGCCTTTGTGTTGGCTAGAAGGAAAGCCTGCCTCTGATGTAGCCCAATGGTTACATCAGCATTTGGTGAATGCAGGACAAAAGACAATGTGGGTTGTAGCCCGTCAGTGGGGCATGCCGTTGATCTTTGAAGAAGTCAGCAAAGTCTGGAAAGAGTGCCTTGTGTGTTCTAACAGGGACTTACACTGAGTCCCGCAGAAACTTGGGATAATAGTAAAGGGGCCGATACCCCTTGTCAGGTGGCAGATAGACTATATTGGGCCTCTGCCCATATCAAAAGGATATCAGTTTGCCATGACTTGTGTGGTCATGGCTACTGGACTATTGGTTGCTTTTCCTGCATGTTGTACAGATCAGCAAATGACCAAAAGGGCCCTAGAGCATCTCTAAGCAGCCTATGTCCAGCCACAGGTGATTGAGAGCAATCAAGGCACTCACTTTACTGGACATGCATTACAAGAACGAGTGAAGCAATTAGCAATAAAGTGAAGGTTTCATGTACCATACAACCCTACTGAGGCAGGCATGATAGAGAGGTACAATGGTTGCTGAAATCTGGTCTGAAGTTGAACCCCTGTAGTCTATGGGGCTGGTCAGTTTGCTTATGGACAGTGCTATGGCATTTGAATAAGAAGCCTCTAAAAAGGGCCTTGAGCCCTGTGGACATGCTAACACATATTTCTGCCTCTTTTATACAACTGTTTGTGCAAACCAAAGAGGAGTTATTGAAGCCAGGATATGGCCAGTAGAGCAACATCCTGCTGCCAGCCCCCACTGCATTAAACCCTGGAGACTGTGGAGTGAACATGGCCCTGGACATTTTGACACATGAATCAGTGATGGCTGAACCACCTGACACCTTGGAGAAAAGACCTGGAAGCTGGTCTCCTTTGTGTTCCTGGAGTAACAACAGAGTCCCCAAAGATCATGGTAGTGCATGCAAAACAGCTGGGAGGTAAATCATCTTAAGGGGAAGTTTCATTTTATCTTTATGGCTAGTGCATGTACCTCCCACAGCCCTATGTATTGACCCATCTGTAACTCACACAGGGAGGGGAGTGAAGGTGTGGTGTACTAGACCAGGATGAGATCCCTTTCCTGTCGCTGTCCTACCACAGGACCACTCTCTTGCATGCATCCTTCCTGATGGACAAGATTTACATATGCTGGTGTCATTAAAACATGCATTTCATCACCTTTAAGATTATTTTCTTCTACAGCCCCTGTGGCCTAGACCTGCCCCCTGGCTGCATCTGCTGCATCATGAGTGCACTGAACTCTCCACCCATTCAGCTACTGGCCTTCTGTGCAATGGGCATCCTATGAACTTAATCTGCATAGGACTTTGAATTTAGCTAAATCTTCCAGCTTGAGGATTATCATGATTTTATTGCTGTTGTTACTGTATGTTATTAGTCTTATTACAGTGCTCCAGTTTTCTCACAGAGGAGCCATTGTATAAGATGTGCAACGCGTAGATTGTGAGACAAGGTTGTGGGTAAAATTGCAATATTTCTAGAATCTCTCACCTTGCCTTAGTGCATCTCCATATCAATAGGTGTTTTCAAGGGATTGGGAGAAATAGTCCATCTCTATATCAATAGGTGATTATAGTGGGGAACAAGGGCGTATCTGAACTAGAGAGGTTTGGTGGTGTCCTGTTGCAGCTGGGTCATGAGAGACATGGGTGGGAAGAATAGATGAAAGCTTGTAAGCAATAAACGGGTTTCTCCCACTTTATTTCTCCCTTTGAGAGATTGTGGCTTCAAAGGTTATTTGCTCCTGGTTGAGAATACATTTTTCCCCTGGAGTTACAAATGGCAAATTTTTAAATTGTGTGTTTAACAATTTTCAATTCTTCATAAAAGGTCTATAAGTAAAAGAATATTATGCACACATACTGATTTTCTCTGTATGGTATGTAGGGTTTGGTGATGTTTAAACTGAACAATTGAATAGTAGGTAATATCACTTCATTTGTGGTATGCAAAGTGGGAAAAGCATGTTCCTATGATGCAAAAACAAGAACTTCTCAATATAGGTATCAAAGGTATCGAAGCATGAGGCCACCAAGAGTATAAAGTGAATGGAGATTGTAAAGACTCTAGGAGGAAACAATCTGTATTACTGAAAGGTTAGGGATTAGTGATTACTTTCCCTGAGTGTTCTTCAGGAGAAAATGTCAGAAAAACAATAATCCTAAATTGAGATTGCACTGTGAAAATTGTTTGCTTAGAAAAATCTTGACTTATTGAAGTTTACCAACCCCTGTACAGAATAAATTTACTATAATCATGCCCTGGTAAAAGTTACTACAGAGACTTTCCCTGGGAAAACCATATACTTAGAGTTGCCATGCACTGCCTTGGAGAATTTTAATGTTTCTTGTCACATGCATTTCCTTAACCTGAGAAGAATTTTGAGAGAAAAGTAATAAATGACACAGTGCTCTGCCTGTAGTAAGGAATTTATAATTTAGTTTAATTTTTTAAAAAATCAAAATTCCATCACCTAAAATTGAGTCACATTGTTTGCCTAATGTCTTAACCACTTCTCACTGGCTGAAAATGAGAAGAAATGATATTTTATAATACTAAGTATTTGTGAAACAAAATTATTTAAAATGTATTAAACTAAACTAAGTTGGGTAAAAACACAGTTGAAGAAAATTATATGTGGTATGTACCTTAAAAGTGCTTACACTTCAAGGTAAAATATTTGAATTATGTAGCATAGCTTTAAAATAATAGCTGATCATTATTAATTTCCTCTTGTATTTATTGTCATGATATTAATCATGATGAACTCATTTGGTATTAATGTGCATGTCATAACTAGTTCTTTGGGATTTCAAC